>VRLP01004217.1:0-52149 GCA_009660295.1 Lophius piscatorius | reverse complement strand
TGTGGAGCCCTCAGATGGTCAGGGAGGGCATTCCACAGACGAGGGGCAGCAGAACAGAAGGCCCGATCACCCATGGTGCTGAGCTTAGTCCGGGGAAGGAGGATAGATAGATAGATAGATAGATAGATAGATAGATAGATAGAAAACTAGGTTTTGACCTAGTCTTGTCTGAATAGACAGTCTGTATAAGGTGTGAGGTCAGATTTGTTCTTAAATAAGCGAAAGGGAACAAAATGAAAAAGAAACCACTCAAAACAAGGTTGCATGAAGTTGAATTGCCCCAAGTTAGACGCTGAGTCGATTTACTGCCATTGATTTGTATGCAAAAGGATTAGAGCTGTTGTTCCTACCTCTGATAGAATCACACTGACGTAATTGTAAAGTCACACACTCACTCTGTAAATATTATTTTACTGTCTCAAATCTAATCTCTAGCATTCTTTGTCTGCGTCTGTCTTATGTGTCCTCAGAGCAGTGTTGGGACCCCTGCTGGACCTTCCTCCTCCTGCTCAGACTCTGATGGTGGTGGTGGACGCCCTGGATGTGGGACATGGAGCCGGTGAAGGAAGCGGTAAGAGCGGCTCTATTGCGGGGCTCCTGGCCGCCAATCAACACCTGCTGCCTGGCTGGCTGCTGCTGGTCTGCTCCGTCCGCCGCCAGAACAAGGCTTTGTGCAAAATGTTCTCAGGTATGAAGAAAGAATAACTCCTCCTGTGCGGCTTTTTAAGATGTTATCACCCATGTGGGTCCAGACTGTTACACAAGGGGTTAAACAAAGGTTTTTGTCTTTCTGTGTTGTAGGTTTTCGTCGACTCTGTCTGGACGATTTGAGGAAGCCCCCTCCGGTCCGTGATGTGCAGCAGTACATCCTCAGCCGGCTGGATGAAGAAGCGGCTCTTCGCCGTCAGCTCACCCCTGACACGGCTGACATGCTGAATCTGCTGCACATTAAGAGTGGGGGCTGCTTGCTCTTCCTGGAGCGCATGCTGGACGGTGTGGCAGGAGCACTGGTGGGCCTCAGGGAGATCCGGGACATCCCTGGGACTCTGAATGGCCTCTACCTATGGCTGTGCCAGAGACTGTTCCCTCGAGGACTCTTTGTCTTCGTCAGGCCTCTCCTCAATGTCCTCCTGGCTGCACCAAAGCCCCTCACACCCCAGCAGCTCTTCACGGCAGTCTGGACCCATGACACCTTGTTTAGCCTGCAGGACTTTGAGAATAAACTCCAAACTCTCTCTTCTCTCCTGATCGACGGCCCCGGAGGAACCAAACTCCTTTTTCATGCCAGCTTTGCAGAGTGGCTGACCGATGTCAAGTATTGCACACAGAAGTACCTGTGTAGCAGGACGGAGGGTCACAGCATGCTCGCCATGGCTCTGACTCTACAGGGACCCCACCTGAACCTTGAGGACACTTGCCACCTCGCCACACATCTAGTTTCCTCTGGTCACCATAAGAATAACCCGTCGTTACTGGCGCTCTGGATGCTGTGGTTCGGTGTGCCTGTTTTTACTTCTGGTTGCAGTGGACCTATAAGGCAGCCTCCTGTTCTGGTCAGTCAGGAGGTCCTTCAGCTGTTAATGAGGAGTGGGCTCGTCTCTGCGGCCTTCATCAAAGATGCAGACCCAAACGCTGGAGTTTATTGCTTGAATGAAAAGGAGATTATTTCACAACGGAAATTTGAAATGGAGGTGTCTGTAAAGAAGTTGCTAGAAACTGGGGTGTCAATCAACCAGCCCCGTTGCACAGATGGACAGAGTTTTCTTGCCAGCGCGGCCCACGACGGTTCTGCAAATGTAGTAAAGATTCTCCTCACACACGGGTCTGATCCACTGCAAAGTGACAATCAGGGTCAAACGCCGCTGATTTTGGCCTCCAAGCAGGGTCATGTCAGCGTGTTGAAGGTGCTGCTGGATTGGGCAAGAACTCAGGAGCAGAAGATTGCAGCGCAAATGATGGAGCATGTTGACGGCGACGGCTGGACGGCGCTGCGCTCTGCAGCACGGGGAGGACACAGTGAGGCTGTTCGGGTTCTGCTGGATGCAGGAGCAGATGTGGATGGATGTGACGGTGGGGGTCGCACTGCTCTCAGAGCTGCTGCGTGGGGGGGTCACGAAGAAATCGTCTTGACCCTGCTGGATTTCGGGGTGCAGGTTGACAAAGCTGACAGCAAGGGCCGCACGCCGCTTATTGCTGCTGCCTATATGGGACATCATGAAACAGTGGAGATATTGCTGGACCACAATGCACAAGTTGACTTAGCTGATGGAGATGGGCGCACTGCTCTGTCCGTTGCTGCCCTATGTGTCCCTACAGCAGCTGGGGTCAAAGGTTATGGTGATGTGACGGGCCTGTTACTGGAGCGTGGAGCAGATCCAGGACACAGAGACCACGATGGGATGACGCCACTGCTTCTAGCAGCCTATGAGGGCCACGATGACGTAGTTGAGCTCCTGTTAGAAGCCGGCGCTGATGTCGATGAGACCGCTGGACCCGATGGCAGTGTCTCTGCCGCAGCAGCTGTTACACCCCTGCTGGCAGCCGCAGCCATGGGCCACATGAAGACAGTCTCACGGCTGCTTTTTTGGGGCGCGGATGTAGACGCCATCGATTGTGAAGGCAGGACAGCGCTCTGTCTGGCAGCAGCAAGAGGCAGCGTGGAGGTTGTCCGCGCCCTGCTAGAGCGAGGCCTGGATGAGAACCACAAGGACGATCTGGGCTGGACTCCTCTTCATGCAGCGGCCTGTGAAGGACATCGAAGTGTGTGTGCTGCTCTGACAGAGCGAGGAAGCATGGCGCGTGTTGGAGAGATGGACATTGAAGGACGCATCCCTCTTATACTGGCTGCCCAGGAAGGTCACTGGGGTACCGTTAAGATATTGCTGGACAGACGTTCTCCCATTGACCAGAGGGCTTATGATGGACATTCGGCCTTGAGCGCCGCCCTCCTGGAGGGCCATGCTGAGGTCGCAGAGCTGCTCTTGAAACGAGGAGCTGACACAGATGTCAGGGATGCGGAGGGAAGACCCTTGCTCTACCTCTTGGTCTTAGAGGGTTGCCTTCAAATGGCTACCCTCCTCATAGAGAAAGGAAGCGTACCCCTGGAGTCTAGAGACTCTGAGGGACGCACGGCACTTCATGTAGCCTCCTGGCAAGGATGTCTTGAGATGGTACACCTACTTTTAAAGCATGGCGCCAACCCCAATGCACAGGATACAGACGGGAGACCACCATTGCATTCAGCTGCTTGGACCGGACACGCTGACGTAGGATGTCATCTCCTAAAAGCGAGCGGTGTCATCATAGACTTGGCTTGCTACCAGGGGGCAACAGCTCTGAGCGTCGCTGCCCAGGAGGGACATGCTAATATCGTCGCAATGCTTCTGGAAAGAGGTGCGAGTCCTAATCACATGGATAAATATGGCCGCACTCCAGTCAAAGTGGCAGGGAAACATGGGCACTTTAACATAGTCAGGCTCCTGGAGAGCTTCGGAGTCAAGCCTTATGTAGGCTTGTTGCCGAAATCCGGTACTTTCTCTCCTACAAAACCCTCCAAGATCAGTTCCTCTGGCATATCGGGGAGTAATGGCGGTGACTTCACAGCCACTACCTCCTCCTCTTCCATATCTTCACCCAGCTCGACAGCAGGGAGATTCCACTCCATGCAGAGCTCTCAAACATCCTCCACCTGCCACTCTCTGGCCACAGTGCAGACCGTCCCAGCTGACAGCCTCAGCTTCATTCAGCAGATCCAGCAGCACTCACTTCCTCGTAGCCGGAGCCGTCCCTCCACACTCCCCCCGCCAGGGAGTTCAGGCATGGGCAGCCTCCACGGAAGCAGCAATAGGCATCCCAAAGGCAACCCCCTGAATGTCTGCACGGTCAACGCACTGGTGCACAACTGTGAACTGCCTCAGAAAGTCTCGTCACCCGGACTTGAATATCACAACAAAACGAGCAACCAGAACTCTAAACTGATAAAAGCTGATAGGACTAACAGCACAACTGGTAAATGGCACTCAGTCATGGCTTCCCTCGGAATCACGCCAGGGCAGGAAGGCCCCGCATTAGGTGCTAAAACCAGAGATAGCCCTCCTCTGGGCTACCCATACAGGCTCCAGAGCCCACCTCAGGGGCAGGCCTGGGATTCGGCACCCCAGAAGAACATTCTGTCACCTTCTTGCTACAGTTTTTCTCCAGTGCTACCTTGTAGTGCCTTGCCGGAGGATGTTATGGTCACTATGACAACCGCAGACCCGCAGCTTAACCTGAAACAGGCCATCAAACTGCAGTTTGAAGGTCCGACCAGTGCCGCCTTATACAAGAGAGAGACGCCGCTGTGATTGGTGCCCCCACTGTGTCACCAAAGTCTTCACCAACCTTCTCTTACTTTGTTACTGTTTAGTTTTGAAAATTGATCAACAGGAAATTCGGTAATTTAAAGAAAGATTTTTGGTTCAAGCATATCCGATCTACAGATTTGATGTTATAGTTTGCTATACTGATAAATTAATATATATATATATATATATATATATAATCGTCCAGTCATTTACTTATCTTGAGTTCATAATTGACCCAATAGTTCTTAACGGAAGCATTCTTAGAAAGCATTTTTTCTTACGATGGAGTTTTGCAGGTCATGGAGGTTTGCTGCTTTTCTCAATGCACAATGACTTTCTGGGTTCAGAAGAGACAGGAAGTGATTCCTTTCCCCACCCGTCTTCAGAAAACCCGAGGAAAATGGACTTAATTACACAAAAGCTCAACATTCCGGCCTTTCCGTTGCCTGTTTTGTGTGTTGAGCGGGCCTCTCACAGAAACATCATGCTTCAGTCATAGAAAGCAAACCTATGATAGTCCTACCATCAAAAACATTCCCTATCATGGTTCCGTTTAAATTATTTGCTAGAAACGGCCCCTTTTATGGAGTAAACGACTTTCTTTCAAAAGCCTTAAGATTGTGGCCTTGTCCTTTACGGAAGCTTTTTTGATATTTACTAGAAAATGGCCTCCATTCCCCGCCGGTCCGTCACTGGCAACCAGGCGTAGTTTGCAGAAGAAAAAAAAGACCACCAGAGCTTGACACAGAGCAGGATTTATGATACGAACTCTAAAAGACAAGCCAAGTTTACTCAACCGGCTCGGCTCTCTTTCAGCGCGAGCCAGCCAGGCGGAGAGGAAAGCGAAAGTCGGTCGTTTAAGGTTTTTACGAGCCCCCAAAGAAAAATCTTTATCGTTTTTCCATTGAATTGATATTCAAATACATTTGCTCATTAAAAAGGCAAACAGTGTGATAAAAGTGTCGACGTCGGCTTATTTCTGAATGGGTTGTTGGGGTGTTTTATTCATGTGTGGGTAAATATCCCAGATAGCCTCTGAGGTGGGGAGAGATGAACGACTTTAGATGGTTTTTATACCGGAGACCCGAGGAGTCTGCAGACGGGTCCGATTATACGTGATATTTCTGATGCGCTCCGTCTGTGAAACACTTTGTGGATGTGGGACACTGAGAAATTGAGCTTATTGGGGTTGGTACCTACCAAAGCTGTCTAAGGAAGGACAACTGGTGAACAGAAGACAGGGTCTAGAGCACCGAAAGCTCATTGATGCTAATGCGTAATGAATGTTAGCCTGTTTTGTTCGGTCACACAGGAGAGCTACTGTGGCACAACTTGCTGTAAAAGTTTTGAAAATAATTGAAAAGTCGGGTTCTGAAAGGTGACCTAGACATTATCAGGCAGGTGGTCATAATATTATGGCTAATAGGTGTTTAGTTGTTCTTTGCACACATTATTCTACATCGAAATATTTAAATCTGACGTTACTAAGAGAATTCCTCATTTTAACTCTTGAAATAGATTATTTTCAAGCCGCTCACTAAATTTAGAATTCTGCGGTACTGAAAAGAACGCGGTTTAATATTGTGGGTAATTTTTTGTCAGACCACACTTTCTCAATGTAACCCCTTACACCGCTTCTAGAAACCCATATCTGCATGGACCAGAACCTCCAGGTTTTCAGGAGGACCCTCTCTGAGACAGCCAGAAGTAACGGGACCCCAGCTAACCCAGATGTGGGCCGGGGTTTGTGCAGGATAACCAGGACTAAAAATATCCACTGATTGGGCTGAGTGATGACACGCCGTGTCCGTAGTAGGAGCCAACAACAGCTACGCCTCAGGAAATAGAACGACAGCAAAGAAACAGTTGCTCATTAAACGGCCGCTGACATGTCCAGCCTGAGAAAAACACTAAATCATCAAAAATGACAGAAATACATTTGAAGCAAGACATTTGACAAGATTTGCATACAACAGTAAATATACCGACCAGCCATAACATTAAAACCAGCTGCCAGCAGTCAGGGCGTTCAAAAATCTCAGAGGTCAATATCCTCAAGACACTAAATATGTCAGAATCTTTTCGCTTCGAGAAGAGCGGCAATCAGCCATAACATTATAACCACCAGTGTAGGTCCCAGCTTTGCGCCACAGAAACAAGTCTATGCTACAGCCGCCCTTCTGTGGGATCAAACGACACGGACAAGCCTTTGCTCCTCATGCATATCAGCGAACTTCCTTATAACAGTTTGGAGAGCGGAATAACCTAAAACTTGATGATCGGACCCGGTCCTCTAGCTATCACAGTTTGATTTCTATCTTCAGGACAAAATGTTCCCTTGTTGTCTAATTTATTCCGCCCCCTCTGGCGTTTGCCATTGCAACGATAATGTTTTGCACTTCACCTCTCGGTGGTTACAATGTTATGGCTGATTGGTGTCCGGGATTCATTTTTGGGGCCAATTCCGGCATCGAACTCCGAAGCTTTGTAATCCTTCATCTCATGGACTGAAGCGGTTTCTTAAATTGCAGAGTGCGGAGTTACGTCTCCGTGCCGCGTCTTTGTAGTCGTGTCGTGTCACGCTCCTCCGAGTCCTGCTGAAAGCTGCCTCGCTGTTTTTACGAGGACGGGCTGGAAAGGTTGGTTGCAGTTCAAACACTCTGCCTCGCCTCAGTCCCTCTGGATGAACCAAAGCAAACCTGTAAAAATGTCTCTGGGTAAAATTTGTGACGAGGATCAGATCCCCTGAGGAGTAAACTTGGCCCAGTTTCTCAGAAACGGTCCAACCAGTTTTGATATTGAGTCTAACTTGCGATAGAGAAGCGATAATTATCGCATTTGTACGTTAATTTCAACCTCCTTACGATGTTAGACCGATAATGGCAAAAATCCACAAATGTTTAAAGGGTTCTTTTAGTATATCCACGAAAAGTCAGGATTATTATGGAATCATCATTTTTGCCGCCGCAGCTGCTTTGTGTGATAACTCAAAAACTAATTTTCAAATTTTATCCCCAAAAGTTTTTGGTTCATAATTTCTCTGTTATGGATGTAGATGATCATGTATGGATGTAGATGATCATGTATGGATGTAGATGATCATGTATGGATGGATGTACGTATTTAGAGTATAAAGGAGTCTATGAACAGAAGACCCTCTGAGTTGTGAGAATGAGATTCGTCTCTATTACCTTTAACCCAGACGGAGCGAGCAGCATCAGACGCTGAGCTCATCAGCGATCCTGAGGCTCCTGCTAATGAGACACATGCTGGAACCTCCAGCTGAATAATGTCTGCTCTCCTGTTTTTTAAAACCAGAAACAGCATCCGAGGGTAAACATGAGGAGCACCCGAAGGTGCAGACAGAACCGCTGAGGTCTGAGTGTCTGTTCGCAGGATTACACAAAAATATGTTTTTGAGAAACTTGCTCGGAGGGTTTGACATGTGACTGAGAAGAACCCAGTCCACTGAGGAGTGGAACCGGACCAAAGATCTCCTTCTTTTTGTTTTTTAACTTTCTCTCACACTTTTTTGACCATTTCATTCTGATTTTGAACTCAGAATTCTTACTTTATTCTCAAATCAGGGCGACATGATATTTATTTTGAGGAATTCTGTGTTTAGGGTCAGGATTCTGAGTTTAATGACCATTTTCTGAGAATAAAGTCGGAATTTTCTGAGAATAAAGTCAGAATCCCGACGTCAAAATTATAATCCATCAATCAATAATTAAAAGTCCTAATCCTGAATTCTGAGACTATAGACAGAAATATGAGATTAAATCAAAAGTCCCAAAAAAGGTTTCCACACACTCATTTGTGGCACAAACCCTCTTCCGTACAAAAACAGTGAAAAAATAATGCCAGTCAACTGTAATATATAATAATAGAACCTTTTAATCAAAACTAAATAATAATTAATTTTGACTTGAGGCAGGCAAACTGAATCTCCTGTAAATAAAATATTTAGATTTACAGGGGAAGAAGGTGGGCGAGGAAAAAGGGGGAACGTCGGGGCAGCGGAACCGGAAAACTGAATGACAGGATGAGCAGCTGGTGAGGAAATGAAAGCCTCTTTTCTGAAGAACAATGGGAAAACAGGATAGATCATCAGCCAGGAAGCAGCTGGACCTTCTGGCCGAGGAGCAGGAATGTTTCCTTCGGCGGAGACGTTTGATGTTTACAGGGAAGACGCCGATGAATTATTCCAGATAAACGACACAGGGATTGGGATCAGAGAGGCCGCCTGGATTAATCCTCACTGTCAGCGCCTCAGCAGCAGCATCTAGTGGCGGGAGCAAAAGAGTACTGTAATAGGGCGTAGGATCGATCAGCCACAACATTACAACCCCCACACCACCAGGGGGTTTTTCCCATTTTTAAAATTGGCTTTTGAGTTAAATAATTATATGAACAATCAAAAAATAGTTAACTTTGATCCCTTGAACCTTAATCCCAAGTTTGGCATCCTGTTTTTTCTTCTTGCTAATTCTAAATAACTTGTTTTTAGGTGTAAGGATGTGCAAAAACATTTTATTTCTCTACTGTTTTGAGGATTAACAGCCGTGTCCAGCAGTGATGACATGAAACCTGTTAAATGATCACAACGGTAATTGGAGCTTATTCCCTTCAGTGTAATTATATTTATTCTCCTTGAAGCTCATTGAACGCGGCCGCCTCTCTTCTCCTCCCTCCCTCCTTCATTCAGCTCCTTGTGCTTGACTCCTCTCCTCCCCTCTCGAACACCTAGATTTTCCCACTGACTCACCAACATCCACTTGAAGTGGCTGATTCCACGACTTTACCATCAGCACTCATGCACGCACCAACAAAATGGCTGCGTGAGATCCTGGAGGCATGGGCGCACTCATGCAGTTGGGTCGGTGCAGAACTTGACCAGGAGGTTTTTCTCCTTCCCGTCTTTCTTCATTCCATTTTTATGGCTTTTCATCGGCGCCATCCTTCTGATTGGGTTTGAAGTACTGATGGATTAGACTGTTTTTCCTCCGGCGCTGTAGAGACTGGTGGCAGATTGTCTCAATTAGCCACATATGATTGATTGTTATAGAGGGATAAAAGCAGGAAATGGATTTTATCGTCAATCAGAATTAAGTCCATAGACTGATTAATTGTTGTGTTTACGCTGAAAGGCAGTGAAATAAGTCGGTTCTGTTCCGTTGGGGGCTGCAGACACTGGGTTTTGTCTGTAGAGATATATTATGTGGCTCCAACAATCTGAGTTCTGACAAAACAAACTACAGGAGGAAAGATAACATTTTTTTAATTTCCTGTTTACATGCAAGTCCAAGTTACATCAGTGGATTTTTACAAGCATTTCAAGAAACTGTCGAGTTTCTTTGTCCCCGAAAAGTCCCCAGTCCCCTGCATTGTATAAGCAATCCCCCTGATGGACCTTGATTAAATGTGGAGCTATGTCCGAATAACAGTATTATTCATTACAATAAATAAATAAATAACTCCCCCTAGTGGATAAAATATGAAATGTAAAAGATAGATTTCCCCGATCGATTCATTCGCACCAAATTGGGTCTAAGTCGGACCAATGATTAGAAGTTATGTCAAAAAAACAGTGTTCTTCGTAACAAAAAGCTCCTCCTAGTAAGTAAAACATGAACCATTAGAGTAAAATATGACATATTTCAGACAGATCTCTAGGAGGTTGGTACGGGAATACGTACGAAATTAGGACTAAATCGGAAGAATGATTGCGAAATTATAGCCCGAAAACGTTTGAGATAGAACTTCCACTATTGGTGAAAACATACCACTGATTTTTCCCAAAATCAATCCAGTTCTTCCTCGCACCAAGGTCCATGTGGCTATAAAGTTTTGAAAATGATCCATGAAATAGTTTCTAAGTTATCGCTTATCACCTTATATGTCTTGTAAAATGTTTTATAATGTCGATAAAATCATGTCAGTAAAAGTGAAATTAGCAACGAGAAGAACTAAAGAAGCAAAAGAATAAATATTTTTTGATACTTTTTAATTATACAATCACAAGGGAGTTGAACTTGTTTATTTTAATTCAGTTCAATACAAACAAAATTCAATTCTATTAGTCCCAATAATGGAATGCATTATTTGTGGCGTGCCTAGGCCTCCGTACATTCACCCTCAACAGAGCAGAAGGTAAAGCTTCAATGCCAGAGGTCAGGATTAACAGGAACAGGTCGGTATGAGCAGAATAAATAGCTGGATGAATCATGTTTGGGATGAAGTAGCAGTCATTTAAAGTGAGTTCTGTCTGCATCCAGCAGCGTGAGAGCAGACAGAAAAGCGATTTGTTCGCTTCCTGATCGCATTCTAACGTCGGCCTGAGGGAATCACAGAGAAATTGGCCGACAGAATAGAATCGGATTGGCTGGTAATTCTATTTGGTTTTCCATAATGCAGCATCTCAGGTTATAGATACTTATATTTACATTTCAGTTGAAGGGTTATGTTCTCTTGTGGAAGTTTAGAAGCTCTCCTCTCATTTTCTGAAACCGATTTAATTGATAAGAAAACTGATTAGATTGAATTTATTTCTCGCTTCACTTCAGCTGTCAGTTTAATGTCATGCAGTAAAGGTAAGTACATTTCCCCAGAGTGGCAGCAAATAAGAGCAGTCAGTGACAAAATATGCAGAACAATCAGCCATATCTTTATAACCACTGAGTCAGAATAACACGGATCATGTCGTTACTGTGGTAACAGTTCCGTCTCTTGGGGGGGTTGGTACATAAAAAGAAATGGTCAAAGGAAAGAAGGAAGGAAGGAAAACTGGTGAACCAGAAACAGGCACCTTAGGTCCACTGATGTGTGAGGGGAGCGAAGGCGGTCCTGTGTTGTCCCATCCTACACAATATTAGGCAGGTGGTTGTAATGTTATGGCTGGTGGCTTAAATTACATTGTGCAAATTCTCTGTACGCAGCACGAACGGAGCTATCTCATATCATTTGATTGCCTTGTTTTCTTTGAAAAGTGAGATACTCTGATTGATCGGTGCTGCAAACATACCGGACCCGTGAGAACGCAGCCCACCTGCTGATTCCACACCTCCGCCTGGTCCCACAGGAGCAACGACCCGCTGAGTGGAACGTCTGCCTCACAGGAGGGAAAAAGGATGACTGGATTTAATGCTGTCGTTTTCGCCCACCCTGCACAGACTGGCAGTTGCCATATCCGCACGTTATTACCCAGAATCCATCAGAGAGGGGAGGCCGGAGACGACAGGCGAAAGAAGGGGAGTGGGAGGGACCCAAAGCCATCGGGCGCCACTTATTGTCGGGGAAGATCAGCGACTGGGTGAAAAATGGTTGAATTGGCAGGAATTAGTGAAGCCCCTCCGGGTGGGATTCCACTGAATCACTGAAACACTAAAACACCAGAAAAGAAACTCATTTCTGCGGTTCCTCTGGAAATTTTCTGGGTAGCGATTAAAATTCTGAAGGTGAATGTGAGAGCGTTCATATCCGGCCCGGATCGTGTCTAATGTATTAAATATAAGAGTGGAACGAGTTATTGGAGATGATTCATCTGGTTGGAAGCTGTATTTAATATCTATTATATTAAAAAATGAATATATAATACATATAAATATGTATAATAATGATTAATGATCAAAAAATACATATATATTAAGTATATTATGTCCCAGAGAAACTTAAAGGCCGCTCACGCAGATATTATCCAGGTTATATTACATCATTAAAGGCTATTATATTATATAATTCATTGTACAAACGGCACTACTCAAAAAAATAAAGGCAACACTTAAATTCAAACATCCCAGATGTGGATGAGTGACATATCCCTGATGTCCCCGGGGTGCTTGATTGGATTCAGGTCTGGGGAACGGGCGGGCCAGTCAATAGCATCGATGACTTCATCATCCAGGAGCCGCTGACGCACTCCAGCCACATGAGGCCGGGCGTTATCCTTTATTGACTTAGAGTTACACTGTGATGATTATGTGTCCCCTTTATTTTTTTGAGTAGAGTATATTCAGCAATAGTCCAGCATTTCTAACTGATATTGAATTCTTACTATAACTATTGTTGTTATTGACTGGAGGTCCCTGAAGCCCGCTGTCTACATGTTTTTGGGGTTAATTTTACTAATACAGTACGTTAAAGTGAATAAATAACTGACAGGCCATAAAGGTGATGCTATACCGCTGGAACCAATACCAAACATTTGCATGGTAAGCATTATTTAATGTGGTTTATTCGTTAAGGGTTAATGTCAGATTGCCTTCAGTCACCAGAGGGTTAAATGTGCCTATAAATAAAGTTCATTTATTTGACTATTAAATCGGGTAATATTCAACAAATCTTTCCTTTTGCGAAAATGAGTTCTGTTTTTGTTCGCTGTACCAACAACGTTGTTTTTTTTTTCTCAGCAGCTCCTATAACCGAATGTTTACATGATATATGGGTCGCCTTTAGCTATTCTGCTCATTTCTTGCTCACTCTCTGCAACTAGAAAAATATAATTTGTCAAAATGCAGTTGGGATTTCCCCGTGACGTTTGTTCATTCGTTTTCTGTAACGTCTAATGGTGGAGAAAACTAGAGCCTATAGCCTCTGGCATAGGCGTATATCCTGGACCCATTTGAAACAGGTCCAACACATGAAGACAAACAACCATTCACGATCATGGGCAAATAAGAGTCACCAATTCATGTATAGTCATATTTGGAGCCGGAATATTGGAGCCAATGCAAATATTGGGAGAACATTCAGACTCAACATAAAAATACTCCAGCTTTCCCGGGTGGATTTGAACCTGGGACCTTCTTTCTGTAAGAAGGCAGTCTAGTTTTAACAGTATAATTACCCAAATGAGTGTGTATTTGTTCTGTATATAATACTGACTCTCAGGTGTGTTTGATGACCTTGTAATGTGTTTTTTTGTACTTTGTGTAACTTTAAAAACCTGCACACCTCTTAGTACTGGGTGTCTTTGTACTGGTAGATCTTAATGCAGTGGTGCATGCTGTCGGACACTACGAGCTGACTTTCGGGCAGCAGGGTCAGACCACGTGGACTACTTAAGCCCTGGGTTACTATGGGCCAGCCCACCCCCTGAGCTGGGTACAACAAGACTCTGTGCTCCTCCCCCCAGTCTGCTACCAGCACATTACCATCTGTATCTACGCAGATCCCCCAAGGGCAGGACAGCACGGGTCCCATACCAGCACAAACACCCAAAACCCTCACTGTGTTCCAGCCCGGTTCCAGAACTTTGATGCAGGGTACTCGGCCGGTTTCATTCCCCCTCTCAGACACGGCTATCATTCCTGAGCTCAGGCAGGCAGCCACTAAGTAGGGCCGGTGGAATCCAGTCACCACTGTACGCTCAAGACGGGAGCCGGTCTTCGGTTCAAGCTTTATGGCAATGAGGGTACCTTTCCGAATATCAGCCACCAAAAACTCATCCAGCCTGGTTACAGTCACCCCCCTGGGGGCCTCGAGCTCGTCTTTTGCTGAGCTCAACCCCGACCCGCCAAAGGTCTGAAGGAGGCGGCCATGACGGTTGAACACAAGTAGAGCTCTCTCTGCTGCACAGCTTAGAGCAATCAAACCTTTAGAGTTTACAGCGAGGTCAAAGTAGTTCCGGGATCTTCTGCCGGAGCCATTGAAATTTGGGGAAGTCACTTGCTGGAGGACGTTGCCCCGAGGGTCAGTTACCTGTTTCAAAGTTACAATTTAGAAATAACATTGGCAGCGACTTCATTTACTCCTGTATGTGTGAAAGATGAAGATGACATACCTGTACGCGTGCATTTCCACAGTCCGCTATGAAGAGCTGGCCCTGTGGAGTGGCATGGATACCACTGGGCAGCGTAAAGTCAGCCCGACCTGAACCCTGTTTCCCAAACTGCCTGATTAGGGGAATTCCTCTGTGGTTGATTTCAGTCACATTCAAATCTTCCTCCTCCTTCAAACCCACCAGGGTGGGCTCTCCTCGGTCTCTCCTCGGCTCAGGAGAGAATCTATCGATGACAGACATGGATAAAGACCGGGATGCCAGGGGTTGCTTTTGACTGGTTGCTGTGATGCTTTTCTGCTGGTGCTGCAGAACATTATGGTTTCTATATGAAGGGTAGGAAACTCTCTGGCCAATGTCAGCGAACCTCTGCCCCCTACTGAGGATTGGCGAAGTTGAGGCGGAGTTGGACGTAGAGTTAAAGTTCCCACTCTTCAGCCTCCAACCTCCTGCCTGCTCTCTTGTTGCACCGCCGATCAACGGCCTTGTCCTGTGGGTCAGATCCACTGCGGACTTTGATAGATGGTAGCTGTAGTTCAGAGATCCTTTGCTCGTGTTGTAGTCATTGGATGGACTAACAATGAAAGTATAACTGGAGTCGAGGCTGTCTGCTGGGGATAGTGCCCGACCAGAGTCACCATGAGTCCCTAGAGAGTGATCATCAGAGGACTGGCTGAGGCAGGAGTGTGTTTGGGCCCTGGAGGTGAGGTCCAGGCAGCTCCTGCTGGTGGTCAGCGGCTCTCTTGAACTCATACTGGGAGATGTTATCACATTACTGCATTGTCTTCCTTTATCTCCGTCCTGAGACGAACAGAGACTCACCTTAGCATGCTCCCATCTTCGTTCAGGTGAAGGTGAGGACTTCCTACCAGAAACCTCAGTCATGGATTTCCTTTGGTTCATTGGAGAATAGAGTTTTCCATAACTATTCATCTTGTACCCCTGCTCCTTGCCTTCAGTATCCATGTTTTTGAGCACTGTAGGGACAGCGAGGAACACATCCTCCTGTTGTGAAGGAAAGGAAGCTGATTCCATCATCTCATCATCCTGGCATGACTCCCACTCAGACTGTTCACACTTTGGAAGCCAGTGATGGATCTTTGTCGATGAGTCCTTCAGTTCCTCCTCCGGTTCCAGGTCACTCTGCGTTGAGATGTTGATCTTTCTCAGAACTCTGCCTGTTGGAGAGGTCCACCCTTGTTCAACTGTGTTTTTCTCTCCTCCGGTATCTTGACGGTTCATGTCTTTACACTGGACCTCATGTGAATGCAGAGCACAGGGCTGCCCCTGTGGTCCGAAACCCCCGACGCTCAGGGATAGATTTTGCTCCAGCAAACGGATGTCTCCAAACGTGATGGCATTAGTTTGGGAGCTGGGCTTGAAATTCACTTTCTTCAAGGAAAGTGATATCTCCCAGGGTTGTATGAACTCTGTGATCTCCTTCAGCAGGTTCTGATTCGGCCCACTTTCATGCAGGCCTGACTGTTTGCCCACCTCCACAATCTGCTGCTGAAGTTGAGCCAGTTTTTGGATTCTTGTGTCCAGCAGGGACTGACTGACCTGGACTGCTGTCATGTTGTCCCTCTGGATCTGCTCCAGGTGCTGTTGAGTGTCCCGATGGTCCTGTTCCACCCTCTCTAGCAGGCGCCGCTCTTCCCTGCGTGCTCCCAGGATGGCTCGCTCCAAACTCCGCTTAACAGAGTCGGTCTCAGTTGCATGGCGTTCCTGAAGGCAACGTAGCTCCGCCTCTGCCTGGGAAAGATTGTGACCCGCCTGTGTGGCCCAACATGTAGGAGATTGAGGCAGGAGAGTAGGGGAAGGACTTACTGACTGATCTGGACTGGGGGTGTGATCGGGCATCGTGGAGGTTGGACTGCTACCCAAAGTAGTTCTCACAAACATTATGATCGCTGGATAGACCTTGATTTATTCTCTGAACGTTTTAATGTGAGTTCCTGGAGAAAAGCGTAAAGAAAAAGGGGAACATTAGTGCAAACAATGAAACCACCAACAGAACGAAAACAGGGAATTCAAATGTTGAGATGATAACTGCAACCGTTGGTCCGATTCAGTTTGCATTTAGTTCGATTTAGTCTGCGTTTTCGTCCATAGGGGGACAAAAATATGAACTTTAACGGAAAAAAAAACTGTTTTTCGGACCGATTTATTCCAAATTTGATGCATATGAATCGACTCAAGGAGATCTTTCCTGCATGTATCATATTTGACTCTAATAGCAATGCTATTAGCAACTCTAGTAACAACGCAAGGGATTGTGGACTTTTTGGGAATGTGTCCTCGCTGTAGGGGACGACTCTGTCGGCCCAGTTTAATGTAATATCATCATCATCTTCATTCTGTAGAATTTAACTTACTCTCTTGGGCCGACATTCTCTCTAAAGTTTCATTCCTGTTCAGTGAGCTTCTAATGACGTGAACCTCATGGCTTTTTTTGTTACTGGCAGAATCGTACATCCCAGCACCGCTGCAGGAACATTTTGATCTTAAGGCAAATGGAAAAAGAAGAACTCAGTGACATGAAGGAGGCAATTTGTCCAATTTGCCGCAAAAATGGAGCTCAGAACGGTTCTTTGATGTCTAAAAACCACCTGAAACGTCACTTCAGGTCCAAGAAGGTCAGTGGCTTTCAGACTGAGCATGAGCTAAATATAAACCTGCAGTGGGAATAAAATGTTCATCTTTTCATACACATGGTTTATTTGTATTATTGGACCATTTAATGACATTAATGCTATAATGGGGAGATAATATGAACTAAGGAGGACCATCAAACCCTTCATTTTGCAATTATTGATCCAACAATCCATTGCCAGGATTAGATTTCGTGATGGCGACTGCTTTAACTGTTGATTAAATCCTGGGTGGCGTTTTTTTTAAAGCATCTTGTCGCAGTTAGAATCTCATTGAAAGAGGAAAGAATATCAAATCAAGGAGACGTCCAGGATCTCCTCACCCTTACAATGATAACAATAACAACTATGATATGATTATAGGGCCGCTTTCAAGGTGCGTCATAAGGATAGAGAAAAATAACCAATGCAGTGTAAAGGAAGATTAGAAACAATGTAGAAATCTTAAAGGTTGAAGGGATTTAAACGAGGATCAGTGACTCAGTCGACCCGATTTACCTCCAGAGCCTCGGGGTCCTGACTGCCAGCGCTCTGATGTGTGCTTTAAAATAGCTGTGAGCTGTAATACGCTAAGCTGTTCCTCTTCCTGACATTTTATAAACCATGAGCTGCGGATTTACAGTGATCAGCCATAACATTATAACCACTGACAGGTGAAGTCAGAATAACATCGATTATCTTGTTACCATAGCAACATATGAAGGATGCAGGGAAGATTTTAAAGTTGATATGTTGGAAAACATACAACGTTGGAAAATCTGAGCGGCTGACAAACGTTTGCGATGGCGGGACGACCGGGACAGAGCGGTAGAGAGTAACTACCAAAGAGGTCTATGGAAAGACCTCTGGTGAGACAGAGTCTGGGCTCATGTGGTGGGATCAGACACTTGTGTTGTCTGAGCCCACAGTGGAGCTAAAGCAGCACAAAAAAAAGCTCATGCTGATTCTGATAGAAAGGAGTCAGAACACACAGTGCATCACAGAACTGTTTTGGCTGCAAAAGGGAACCTACATAATATAAGCCAGGTGGTTATAATGTTATGGCTTATAAGTGCGTGTCCCAAACTAATATAATTATATCTTATAGAGTAGAGTATGCAGTCATGTCCTTTCCCTGATGCGAAGTTGATGCAGCTTCACAGCAGACAACCCGGAGAGACGAGGCTGCGAGCGCAGAGAAGGAACACAGAGGAGGAAGAAAGTTTTGTAGTGAGAAATCTATTAGCATTTGATATGGCGGCTGACAGCCAGGAGCAGGCGGAGGGAAGGCGAGGGTGGGAGGTAAGGAGTCAACACCGCTACATTTCTCCGCTCCCCGTCTCCGCAAACAGCTTTCATATATTATTCATGAGCAAAGTGAGAAAAGAGAGGGAAAATGTCTCGTCCTGTGATGTTTTGTGATGGCGCTGCCACACATAGTCTTCATAAAAACCAGAGAGTAGCTTTTTTTTTATTTATATAAGGGAACGCAAGCAAACAATTAGGGCCCAAAACATGTTTTTAAATTACAACCATGCACAAATACCGTTTAATCAAATAATTGAAAAAAATCAGAATGCAGATTTGTGCAGCATGTATATGTTAAAGGGTAAGGGGCCAAGGATGGAGCCCTGGGGGACGCCACACGTCAAAGGCTCCACCAGGAAAGAGGTGTAACCATGGTTACTGAGAAAGTCCTATTTGGTAATGAAGATTATTTTTTGGCATATTTTAGTGGGTGAGGGCTAATTAAAGAGGATTTTCCTGTTTCCTGCTTGAACAGGATTTAAACAGGAAATGCCCAAATCTCATGGAAAACTGGGCAATTTCCATGAAATACAAAACTTATTGTTTACTTTTAACAGCATTCTTGATCAAATTTGTCCTTTTATGATAAATGATGACAGTTACGGTGACATTTTTGATAGGCCACTATGGTATTAACCATAAATAAACCATTCTAACCCTTTAATGGCCTGTTCAGCGGTTTGGTTGAGGACATTTTCAGTCTCTATTTCTTCCTGAACAATGTGGTTGAACCTGTTTATAATATGACCCAGAGGCAGAATGCATATGCTAAACAGTAAGGGGCCAAGGATGGAGCCCTGGGGGACGCCACAGGTCAAAAGGGTCCCTGAGGAGGAGGCACTAACTAAGGCTACTGAGAAAGTTCCTATTGATAAGTAGGATTTATTTTTGGCCTTTTTGTGGTGGGCGAGGACTTAATAAACATAATTACGTAACTTGAAACAACAAAAGAAAAGTCTAATAAATATCAAACAGCTTTCCAAAAACATGCTTTATAAAAAATGTCTTAAGAGATTTAACACAATGTTGATTTAATGTCATTAAAATTGAACATTTTCCATGAAACACGAAAAATAACTTGGTTAAGAGGTAATAAATATATAATAAAACAATAATATAATTCTAATTTGAATGTCATAACTAATAAGGTACATTTTAAAAGTTATGAGAATAAATCAATTAAATCTAGGGGTGTGAACAAAAGAGAAATAATCAAGCATTTTCAACTAAATGCCAAGTTTCCTGCTAATTTTATGCACAAATACTATAAATAATTCTACTTTATGTGACTAGAAATCTCTTTTGAGGTCCGTCAGGAGATTCCTCAGAACATTTTTGGTGTTAAGGTTAAATGTTAATGAATATATGTTTGATGCAACAGAAAATAATTTAATAATATATCAGTAATGGGGTGTTTAGGTCATTTTTAAATGTTAAATGTATTCTTTGATACATTTAGCATAACAGCCTGTAGAACATTTTCCTGATTGCTCTATTGTGGTGCAGCTTTTTGTATTAGAAGAATGGAGTTTGGGCGTCTGCGCCATCATCAGTGCTGGAGGAGCCGCTGATGATGGAGATGAGTGACAGGTGGATGAGAGGAACTGTGCCAGACTGGGTTTTGTGTCACGGTCCGGGTCTCCTCTTACATCAGCAGACTATATTATAGATGAAGAAGGTCCAGGTGCTCGTCGCAGAGCGCTGAGGGAGAACTGGGTCACTTTAGGAATACAGATAATATGTAAAACAACGTGACTGCTGGTCTTCAATGTCAGAAAATAGGTCTGAAATCTTAAAACTTTCACAGAAAGTGAATTACAGATTTTTTGAAAAATACCTTATATATTCATATAAAGTTGTAATAAAGTCCAGAAACTCTCAAATGATGGTTCATAATTAAACATATCTGTTTTTGGCGAGTGGTAAAGAGTCCATCAACATGTCTTACCTGCAGTCAGCTTGTCATCACAGCTGCGACCTCACGTCCTGCTCCTCCATCGCAGATCTCCCATCACGGTTACCATCAACCTCTGAGCAGAATCCTCTTGTTGGTTGTTGCTAGGAGACGGTCAAGCCAGCTCCAGTTTCCTCTGTGTGTAAACTTAGACTCCACCAATAATGTTTCCCTTCATCCTGGAGTCGTTAGCTCTCCGCTTCAGTTAGAATACTGGTGCGTGTTTGAGTTATTACTATGTAATAACACATTAATAACACAATCCAAACGAAACGCTGATTATTAATGTTGTGTTTTTCTTTTTACGACGTGAGTCTTTCTCGCTTATTTAAACTTTGTCACCCACATTAAATATAGATATTTGTGTTTCATTAATATGGTCTAACAGTGTTTGACACTTATTCTAGTTTTTGAGTTTTGTTCTTTCTGCACTGTAAAAAGAGATTTACTTGATGAACTCAAAATTTTTTGCAACTGTTAACACTCGATTAAATTAAGTATTTACAACTTCAATTAATAAATGAGTTTGAAAAATGCATAATTTAATTTAGTTTACTATTTGAAGTTTATTAGAATTTTCATTTTACAGTGCATGATTAGACCCCGAATGCATTCAAAAGTGAAAATCCAAGCTTTGGTAATTCTTCAAATCGTTTAAAAAAAACAACAACTTTATTTCATGGATTAAACCTAAAATATAAAGATTATTATTGGTGCACAAATCTGACAATATTTTATTCCTGCAGCGTTTTAAGACAAATAATACACACTGTAAAAAGATAACTGTTTGTGGCTTAAAAGAAATGAAGTATTTAGGACTTAAATAAATAAATTACTCAAAAATAGTTGAATTTAAGGGACTAGTTGAAGTTATTTCTTTAAGTTAATCAGGAATAATTTCTTTTTTTACAGTGTATTATGAGACCCTGAAGGCATAAAAAAAAAAAAAAAAAATGAAATTCCAAAATTTTCAAATCTCTTTCAAAATGAAGTATTTTGTCAATTTCCAATTTAGACTCAATAATAATTGATTTAATTACCTGTGAAGAAATTCAACTCAAGAAACTGGAGTATGGGATAGTTTACAGAACCTTTGGAATAATACTTCCAAAGGTTAATAATAATAAAAATGTAATAACTACATTTTTGCAGGCTTCTGATTCTGGGTGTATTTATCAAAATACAACATTTCAGTTCTGACTTGACCTCCTTCAGCAGTTATAAATACTCTTTGGATAGAGAGACAATAAAATATATTATAATGAAAGTCTGTGGCGCTGTCCTTGACAACAACTAGAATACCTTTATTTTCCACAGAACCGTCCTTTAGAGTTCTTAAAACACAAACTTCCAACGCGTTACTGCTCCACGCCGTCATCAAAGAGTCAAAAAGGCTCGCCGTCAGAGAGATGGAGGCTTCCAGCCCTGGATGTAAGGGCGCTCCAGTTATGATAATGGACATTGTGATACTTGGGACATTTTTTGTGACTTTTTCCTCATTTGCATTCCAAGTTTTCTCAAAACACTGAAATGAATATAAAAATGTAGGGGCAGCAGGTCGACCTCTTTCCTACGGTTGATGTGCTAGAAGCAAGAAAAATGGGAGCATTTGAGGATCCGTGTGATTTAGACAAGGGCCAGAATCAGAGGACACAGGTTACTGTATAGAAAGGTGTTATGGCGGGAAAAGGGGACCGACACAAAATTAGGCGGGTGGTTTTAATGTTATGGCTGATCTGCGTATTTAGTTCTGCTTTAGAGTTAGTTCTTTCTGCAGACTTTTTAATAAGAGCCTCTGAGCTTCTATTACTAGACGAACTACACAGTTATTTACATCCTCAGTTCTTCTACAAAAAGACTTCCTGATGAAAGCTCCGCGCCGAAACGCCCTGAAGTTTGTTTTTTAACTTTAAATCACAATTCCGTGAAAATAAAAGGCCTTGTGGTGGTTTCGCAAAAAGAGAAGCCCTTTGATTTCTTGACTGCCTTTAAAGAATTCTCCTAAAAATAAACCTAAAATGGAGATTCTAGTGGTCCCTTCTCCAGCTGGATCGATAATAATGATTAGATAATACTGTGTATTTGTACATAAATGATGTATTTTCTGATCTTTATCTCATCAGCAGTCAAAACATGACCTCTCAGTTAATCCTCAACTTTTCAGACGCCTGCTGTTTTATTAACAATTGGAGAGTTTTGTCTTTTCAGCTCCATAAATGAAACAGTTGGAGGGGAAAATGATTCTTTCTGTATAAATTAAAGTCACATAATGAGTCACAAGTGGAAAAATGTTGCGCGATATAAGAAAAAGAGGTTTCACCTCTGAGGGCTGAGTTCAGGAACACAACAAAAAAGACACCCAGACAAACGTGATATTGCTAGGCAAAGAATTTATAAATTAATAAAAACATTCCCTTTGTAGTGTTCTTCTGACAGTCTTTCCCCACTTTGTATTTTTTTTCTTCTTTTTTTTTTCATCTCTAATGATTTGAAAATATAGAAAAATATTTCTGACAACATTCATCATTAGGTTAATGTTTGAGCGCGGTTTCCTTCCGTCCCCGTTGGTTCTTACACCACCGCAGTTTTCACCCCCTTAGAGCTTCTTCTTTTTTTTCCTCCCTTCTTTTCTTTACAGTATTTACACATTAAATTCACATCGTCTCTCAACTTCAAACAGAGGAGGGGGGAGGAGGGGGAGAGGGGGGGGGGGGGGGGGGGGGGGGGGGGGGGGGGGGGGGGGGGGGGGAGTGTTGCATAGATCACAGGGGAGAAATCGATAAATCAAAAGCTTCAAATAGAAGAAGAGGAAACAAAATAAAAGTACTTCCTGTGATGGGCATCAAGAAATCGACACGTATTGATTGAAAACATGGCACAAAGTTTGTCGGGAAAACAAATTCCACGCACTTACTCCGGATGAGTTCCTTAAATGAACCGTTTTCTCTCGCGTTTGTCACGAAATCCATTTTTTTTGAGTTTGCGCCGTGACTGTGCTGCAAAGTTAAAGTGGAACTTCCGTCTTGCGAATCTAAACTGCTGTTTGCAGCAGCGCTGCGTGCAAAGTGAAAAATAATTAGGAACCGTTCTGACTCTGTGTTGGTGACTGAAGTAGAAAAGAAAAGAAAAAAACACACACAAAGGTGACGGTGAGAGTCTTTGTGCCGCGTCTACACGTAACCATGGAAACTCAAAAACATAACTTATCCACGACTGTAAATCAGAATAATGAGCCTCTGCATGGGTCGCAGTGACGGATTAATTATAGTGTTCAGTTCAAAGACGTCTGTCTGTCTGAGACAGACGGGACACATTTTTCAGAGCTTAACTTCCGGGTTTCTATTCGCCGCCATCGCTGTCAGTTAAAAGAATAATCAAATTTAAGAGAAAAAGGCAGATTTATCAGCCAACACCTGCAGACTGGAGTTATTGGTGAGGCTCTACTTCATTAGAGCAAACGCATTTCACTTTTCTTTGGATTTGTTTTGTGGATTTATTACAACAAGATCGTTTTTCTGGCGTTTTTTTTTCTTCCAGTACTGGCTTCAGGATTCAGTCCCGGTTCCTTCAACACATTTCTATATAACAAGGAAACTCTTTGCTGTCGTGCCAGAAAATAAGATTAAGAGAGTCAGTATCACATTATAACGTGATAATCTAAACGTTATAACGGGATAATTTTCACGTTATTTCGTATTTACGTACAACATGTTATAACGTGAGACTTAAGTTTTACGTTATAACATATAAAAATTATGTCAGGTTCTAACGTGAAAATTATAACGTAAAAACCTGAATCTTATGACATTATACCGTGAAAATGATACCTAAAACATAAAATGATTAGGTCATAACTTGAAAATCAGCACATATAAACAAATTTATTAGGTCATAACGTGAAAATGATCAGGTAAAAACAAAATTATTAGGTCATAACGTGAAAATGATCACGTAAAAACATAATTATTAGGTCATAAGGTGAAAATGATCGCGTGTGTCCACGTTATAACGTGATACTGATATTTTATTGTATTTTCTGGCATGACAGCAAAGCGCTTCTGTAATTTAAAGAGTTTGAATCAGTATGAGTGATTTCAAACAGCCCATAATCCTTCCATCTCTGCTGGTAGAGAGGGTTCACTCTCTACCAGCAGAGGGCGCTGTTGAATCACGCAGCCTCATTGTGAGCGAGATGCTGCGCTAAATCTACGTCTGCTATCCCTTATAAAAACATCCCATAACAACCATGTTATCCTTAAAAATGAAAGAAAAGTACATTAAACATAGATATATATACATTTACATACAAACAGGAAGCAGTGAAAATAGGCCGTGAAAGTTTTTTAGTGGATCAATGCCAACAATTTGGGGTTTTTGCAACTCAAAGGTCCCATTTTTATGAATTAATTAAAAAAAACTGTATTAAAAAAAAAAAAAAGAAGCCCTTCGGGGGAACAAATGAGCTCCTCAAAGATGATCCAGGTTTGTTTAACACCAAGTCTTAAAAGGTTTGCACATCGGTTCTATGGTCCAACAGTGTTTTTAGCACCTAAGGAGAACGCTGAGTCACTTTTATCAGAACGTCTTAATATTTGGCGGTTTCACTCTTACTGTAAACTCTGTTCTTTTTAGATGTCGTACATGTCAACCACATCGGACGCTCACCTGCAAGACTTTGAGATTTGGCGAAAAACTTGCAGAAAAAGCTTGAATTAAGCCTAAAATTTGCAAAAAAAAATTATAAAATGTATCAAATGGTTAATTTTCTTTTCGTAAAAATCCGCCTTTAGTCAGCATCCTTTCATTTACTCTCTAGATACTGATGTCTTAATATGTTTATCCTTATTACTGTCACTCAGTTTTATCTGGTAGGGATCATGGGACTCTGAGAAACGACTTTGAACAGAAGAAGAATAAAGGCGGGTCTGAAGGTCTCAAACGCATCTTCTGCATTAAACTCAACAACTATAATCATTCAGCCATCCCGTATGACGCCTACTAATATAAACCAGTTGGCACCGGTACTTTCCAGCAGGAATATCCGTGGGAACTCTAAAAATGTAACAAAAAAGTAAATAACTCGCTGGGACCTGCAGGCGTTCGGTCGACAGAGTGTTGACATGTAGGAGGTAATGGCACTTTTATGTGAAAGCACGTACTGCATGAATACGGTTTGTTACCGCGGCCACGCCGTGAGCCGTGGAACCGTCTACGGTTCACTGTAACAGAGACACACCGGGGTCGAAGGTTGGGTGAGAGACTGATTGTCTCAGGTGTCCCTGAACGCCTCACAGCGAGGAAGAGACACGAGCTGAGCAGAGATGTTTCTTCTTCTACCCCAGGTTTTAAGAGCAGTTTGTAAATATTGTTCAGATCTCCCCACCTGGTGAGGAATGAGAACCTATGAGTTTAAGGAGTAACGGCGTAATCGGATGGCAGTGGTTGGATTTCTCTCCTGATGTCGTTGGCCGAGAGGAAAGATTTGGGTGACTCACTGAAACCTACAGCGTGTTAATTAATTTAAGCTCAGCGCTATTGCACAGACCAAAGAAAACTTACCCTACACTAGTTATTATTATTATTACTATTATTATTACATAGTTATAAACCTGGCCTTACTCGGCATGAAGAGGTGCTTAACTGATGGCGTTTGAAAAACTGCGGAGTGTTCGGAAATGCGTCTAAAACTTCCCTATAAAAGTAAGTTACCAGTACCAGTAATGGAGTACTAGGTAGAAACTATGGCTTTCAAACGTCGAGGGAAAGGTGGAGCGAGACTCTCGAAGGTTAAGACTTTGCATGATGGCAGGAGCTTCGAGCAGCTTCTCCGCTGCTAGAGGCTGAGTGAATATGGCTAGTGTGTGCGTAAAACCAAAGATTTCACAAAGAGCTGTGGCACAATTGAACGCATATTTTTCTGACCGACTGGTTCTGAACGAACCTCGCCGGGAAGAGAAGTGAGGAATTTAGAAATTCCCAGGCGTGAGAAATGAGAAAAGATAGGAAATCAAGACCTCAAGAGGAAAATGGAGACTTTTTTTTTCTTGGCGAAGGCTTCAAACACTGTGGAGCAGCAACGACACTCATCCTCAGACACCAGACAATAAATAAAAGGCCAGTCACACCACTGGCTCCGCCTCCTTCGCTTCATCACACACACGATTATACTTGGTACCGAACAAAGAAATGTAGAATCGGGAGGGAGCTGTTACTGGACTAAAAACGGGTGGTAGTGTTAAAAACAAAGTAGCAGCATGTTTAGTTCCAAGTCAAATGTTCAGTTTGGCCCGTTTCATTCTCTGGAGATCCAGCTGTGAATCAAATAGTGAAACGGAGAATGCTTCATCTCCAGCTCGAGAGCCGTTTTAAGGAAAGTCAGTGAACGCCTCATGAGGACCGATTTCAAATGTCAGTTAAAAGTAAACGAAAACTGTGCCGACGCTCCGTAAAAATATAAAATCCTTCCCGCCTTTTTCTCACCGACTCTGGGGTCTTTTAAAAAAAAAAAAAAGGAATATGTTGCACGAAGGTGTTTCCTATGAGTGAGATCCCAAAGATCCTTTCTATGGCGAGAGGCGAATGGTGCACCGATGTCCCCTGGTGTTTGTATGAACCCACACACGCGCACACACACACACACACACACACAGCGGCAAACACACACTCATGTCGCTGATATGTCTAGAAAATGGTGCAAACGGAAACGCCTCCCAAACAAAAGTGTTCCAGTACGTTTGGCGGTGGTTGTGCTGATTCGCAGGAGAGGAAGTGGCAGTAGTTCACCTGTGTTCCAGTTTCTCATCTCATTCGCTGCCGTGAAGCCTCTTCAAAATAAAAGGGTAACTGGCGACGTGTCTAGGAGTGCTTGGTATTCATCGGTGACCTTTCTTTTAGAACCTTTCAGTTCTTGGCGGCGGGACGAAAAGCTCTGCGACCTTTTGCAGGCGGACTAGATTACACATTCAACGGTTTCCTGATGAGACATTTTTGGTGCGTCGTTATCATCATCTGTGCCTCCGTGAAGGAACTCCCCTTCGACTTAAAGGATGTGGAGTTGTGGACTAGCACCGATGCGTGCGCCTGCGTCGTCTACCTCTGGCTTTGCCGCGTCATGTGACGCCACGACCTGGTGTGTTTATGTACAAGGCCCCAAATCTCTAATGATTCCCGAGATTTCCCCCTGTATAGAATCTGAATATAATACATGATATGCAGAGTATCTCACGTTTACAGTTGAGGAGGAGTCTTCCAGTCCTGCACTGATTTGGGTAAAAATGCTTCAGTGGCAGAAAAGTCTCAGTGCTCCCGTCTGTCCTCCGGCGAAGGACAATCCCATTTAACCTTATTTTACAGTCTAAAAAAAAAGAAAAGAATGGAGGTGAAGCTTCCAGTCTGAGGAATTTGCCGTCTACTCCTTTGCCTCCTGGCTGCAAAGGAACGGCAGAGTGATAGAGTGCTCTTGAGCCAGGGCAGCCAGCTCCTTGAGGAACTCGCAGAAGATGACGGCACAGTACACGGCGTTCTTCACTCGTAGCGCCTCCGCTTGCTTCTCCAGGCTGGAGGCTCCGCCTCCTAATGTTCCGCCCCTGAACAGAGCGCTGTGCAGCGACTGGCCGCCGTCTCGGACGTGTGCGAGGGCCATCTGGGCGGCGTGCCGAGCCCGGGTCGGGCTGTTTGTGTGACGGAGGATCAGGTCTCCTAGAGACGGCTTACGACTCTTCACTGGAACGAGACATGGAAACATGAAGGTGATAATCAGAAGAATCTAGAGGCTTTCTTTTCTTTCCTTGAGTCCCTCACATGTGGACCTTGGTCTTTCCCTGCAGTTCTGGTCTTAAGAGGTTTTAAAACAGAGAGAAGAATTCTTCTCTTTTTTCTAAAGATGGCTGATGGTGACTTAAAATGAAATTCAGTAAAGACAGTTTAAATAAAATGATCCACAAAGTGGATCTTTATGTGCTGGGTGTCAAATTTGAGGCCATCTAGTGGAGAAATGAAAGTCTGCATCTTCAATCACTCATCAGGTCACAGTTCCCGATCTGACAATCTCTGACATGAATGCCTGCATCTTAGAATTTCATTTTTTCTTAAACTACTTCCTTAAATATGATTCTGGCTGAATGGACCTGGTTAGACATCAGTAACATTCCACACAAACAGACACAGAATATGTAAATCCGCGTCCCTCTGTTCCCACGCTCACCTAGTGAATCAGAGCGCCGCAGGGGAGGAACTACTGCAGGCGAGTCGGTCCAGTCCAGTTTGCCTCGGGCCACCAGGTACTGCTGGGCTTTCTTCAGCATGGCAGGAAAATCCTCGTGGGAAGCTGCAAACGCCTCGATCCGATTCTTCACAGAGCCTAAGACCTGAAGGCGGATGAGAGAGAAACCAAAAATACCGGGAGGTTTTTGTTGATGACTCGGTTAATAATTTTTTTTACTTATAACTTTAAAAGGTTATGAAATAGCGGATGAAACCGGCACGGGATGTTATTACAGTGTTATTAATGCTGAAACACAGTTTAGCGGCCTTCTCGGAATAAATATAACTACTAACCTAAGTCTGTTTGTCTGGAGGTCGAGATAAGGTCACGGGCTCAGAGATATTATGGGATTTACTGACTTGAAGTTGTAAACGAACTCACTCTGTGTGGATGAGATGTTCTACTTTTTGTTCTTTCCACATCTGGAAATGTCCAACCCATTATAGTGTTTGGTTAAAGTGAAAAGGAAGTGTGGTCCGCTCTATGAGGTTGGTTTGGTTACCGATCCAGACAGAACCCGGCCCAGCTCACAGATCAGGAGAATATGGAGACGCCTGATTAATGCTTGACCAGTTTGTTAGTTGGGTGCAGCTGGAACTTCAAGTGAACATCTGACTGCTGTGGATCCTGCTGCCGTTTCAGCCTAATAGAATCGTTGCTCAGGCTTATGCTGGTTAGAGGTTAGGTACCGGGACACATGACCACAGAGAGAACACGACCCCCCTGTCCTTTACCCTCCTTTGGGAACATTGAGGCGAGGGTACAAAAGGTTATAATCATTTTGTTGCTCATGAAGTAAGGTGTTTTTTCCCCCATTGTGGCTAATTTTTATTTTTTATTTTGCTTGTGTCGGTTACGTATTCAGTTTGCGAATAATTCACTTGGTTTAACCAAATCCGCCTGCTTCAGCGTGGCTTCCCCCTCACCCGAGTGAGCTGGATCATACATCCGAATCTCAGAACATGAGCAGAAATAGAAAACAAACTATGCAAATGCATGTGGGCCTGCTGCTTTTGGAAGGAATGTTTCCACAGAAGAGACGTGGGCTGAATGGACGGCTATAAACAGGAGACTATGAACTGACATTGTCAGGGAAACTCTAAAATTCTCTCCAGTCTGAACCGATTTGCTCATTTAGAAATGTGAACTCATGAAGAAGGCATCCTCGGAACCGTGTGCTGCAGGCTGTTCGTCTACCTGGATGAGTGACTTGACGCTGGGCTGGAAGACCATGTTGGTGTTGAGCAGGAAGGAGCGTAGGAGGGGCTGAGGGTAGCAGGCCAGCTGGGCCACTATGCCCGTGAGCAGGATGTTGACGTAGAGCGAGTTTTGGAGCATGTTCTCCAGCTTGGTAAACAGAACCACCATGAATGGACCTGGAGGAAGTGACACATCATTGAATGGAGGGATGAACGAAAACAAACGCGTATCTGAACAGCATGGGATCAAGTCTTTGAGAGGTTTTTAAATAACCGACGTGCAGCAGCAGTGACACAGAGAAGAATGGGCACCAGGGGGATTCCTTAGAGGTTAAAAGAATTATTCACTGCTGGGATGGATACTGCCGCTAGAAATGTTTTTCCGGTGCTGTTAGAGCATGAGGTTCTCTGACATCTCTGTTCATCACTGCCTCGCATAAACAGCGTGAACACCCACCCATAAATCTGCTCGCCGTGGCCCCCAGAGCCCACTGCTCCTGGCCTGTGTCACTGCAGACACTAGCTTTAACAGCTAATGCTACTTCCAGCTGGTCCCTTAACTCCTCCTGCTGCTCACTGGGGCCACATGCCGTTTCATCACCATGGACACGTGCCGCAGAGTCATGACAGAAACAATCAAATTTAGAAGAAGTACTCTGAGGTCAACTCCAGTCAGTAAGCAGTATTTTGCAAAAAAAAAACAACAGTTTCCCGTGAATCATTAGGTTTTTCTGCAATAGAGGACATTTTCTGTTCAATTTCTGATTCCAGGAGAAACTCTCTTTTTGTCCCTTTTATTATCATTTAAAAAGTAATAATCCAAGTTCTAATTTTGATGGTGAAACATTGGTTTATAACCATCATATATCTTGATATAAAAGACACTGGGCTGTGTCAATAGGTTGATGAGGCATAATCAGAAAAGGAGAGGGGCAAAACAAAAACCTCATGAGGGGCAAAACCTCATGCATGACCTCGTGCATGACCTCGTGCATGACCTCGTGCATGACCTTGTGCATGACCTCGTGCATGACCTCATGCATGACCTCGTGCATGACCTCATGCATGACCTCATTCATGACCTCATGCATGACCTCATGCATGACCTCATGCATGACCTCATGCATGACCTCATGCATGACCTCATGCATGACCTCATGCATGACCTCATGCAGCACAACTAGCTTAAAAGACAAAAGACAAAACTCCATCTCCTACACAAGTGAAAGGTTTGGGCTGGAAACGTGCAGATCAGAATAAAAAACACATTGTGAGTCTTACCTGTGTACGGCTGAGAGGAAGGCTGATTCAGTGGTCTCACAGGACTACAGAGACCCACCATAGCACCTTCTCCCTTTGAGTCATTTGTCTGTTTGACCTCCAGAAGCGACGATAACTGCTGCTCCTCCTCCTGGCTTTCAGCGGATAACGACTCCCTGGTAGTTTCGGCTGGCTGGTAGGCGGCTGTACTCCGCTCCTCCACCCGGTCCTCCAGTTCCCTCAGCTCCTGCCTGAAGGCCTCGATGCTGATGCCCTGACCGTTGGCGTCTCCGGCCACCTGCGGTTCTCCTGGAGCCTGCTCCAGCAGCTCCTGGATGAGACTCTCTACAGATTGTTGTGCCTGGTTGGCCTCTGGAAGATCGGAGAATGCACTGTGTGAGTTTGAGGCGTCGCTGGTCAGAAGTTTGTTGTCAGGCGTCGGCGGCCTGATGGAGTTCTGAGGGGGACTCTGGTCGGGGCAAACTAATTTTGTATCGCTCATCTCGCTGTTGCTGAAAATGGACTGTGGGACAGCGGTGCAGCTTTGGGAGGAGCAGGTGACAAGGGAGCCGTTCTGATTGGCATTTTCGTCAAAATACTGAGGCTCCCCCAAGTCCCTCCTTACCTTCTTCACCTCCAGTCCTCGGTCCCGATTGTCTGAGCACCCGTCCGCCTGTCCCATTGTCCCATTATACATGGCCTGGTAGCTGACGGTAATGGGACAAGCAGGAATGGGAGGAGCAGGGGACAGGTCGGGGTGAGAAGTCGACAAAGCGGTGGCTGAGGATGAGGATGAGGGGACGAGACGCGGGACAGGCTTTGGCAAGAACTCGTCTTTCTGCAGGCTGCGTTTCTTGGAGCGTGGCGTGAGGCTGATACAATTGTTTTTGCCGATCGTAACGTCCCACTCCCCACTGTCCCGCTCGGTGCTGCTCCACTCCGATCGTGCAGCAGTTGCAAACGCCGCCCTCTGCTGGCCAGGAGGGGTGCCACCGCTTCCACCTTGTTGCAGAGAAAAGTGCTCAGGGAACATGGCCATGGAGGGGTTGGAGGTAGGTGGGGGTGGGGGCGGAGGAACTGTGTTCGGGGAGGGGTTTTCTCCATCATAGGGCGCCGACCAGTCGCGGCAGGCCCAAGAGCAAAGTTCAATGTCCCGCCGGGCGTCTCTGAGGTACTCCAAGTAACCCGAATCCCAGTCCAAGTACTCTGTGTACGCTTGCTGCTGGTGCATCGGGCTGTCAGGGGACGAAGGGCTGGAGCTGGAAGGACCCGACGGCAGTGGCTCCATGATGGTGGGGGCCGATGGAGACCCTCCTCCACTGCTCTGTTGGCGGATGAAGAAAGCTAAGCGAGACGGAGTGCTGGGTCTGATTGGGGCAGGAGATTCCATGCTGGTACTGTTGAGTACTGTAGGAAAACAGAATAAAGACAAAAACAGTTAACTTTCTGACACCACGGGTAAATAAAGATCATTTCTACATTAATATATGACCCAGTCGCTCCCAAAGAGCGCTATGATGCACGCCAGCCTCTCTCTTTCCTTCTTCCTGTCTGTCACTATCTTATGAAGGCACAGCGTCCAACAATAACTAGGCTAAAATATAAACTGCACTTTTCCCTACATCTGTCTTGATTTTGCACATTTTTGGTTTTACAGTGTGGCAGATGGCGTGAAAAACAGCCGCCTAATCACATTAATATTTCCTTATGACTTGATAAATCTTGTCAACAGTGATTCATATGGTACAAGAACGTTGGAAATTAATGAACAGCCGGGTTTGATGCCAGCAGCACTTAGATCCGATTATTCATTGATTAGGGTTTTTTTCCCCTGACTCATTTATTGCACTTCCCACGCTGGCAGCAGAAGCAGGTCGTACCGCTGGAAACACAAACCATAATGAATGTAGTGAAATCGAAACACAGCTGTGAGCGTGCTGCTTACTGTCGGAGTTCTCCTCCCTCAGGAGCCAAAACAAACTGCAGCGTCGGTTCCTGCCAAAACAATTAGTTATACTAGAAAGTGTGTTTCCTAGTACAGCGATGATGACATGATATATATGTGTATGTATATATATATATATATATATATATATGTGTATGTATATATGTGTGTGTATCTGTGTGAGTACAAATGTGTGTTTATAGATGTTTGTGTGTGTATATGGAGTGAATGTGGGCCAGTATATGTTTGTTTTATTAAGCTGTTTCGGCAGTAAGACTGTTTCACTAGAAGATATTTTAAATTTGCCATCTATCCGAGGAACACTTGTGTAGCAATCGGGAGACGGCAACTGAAACGTATCACGCATCAACTACGGTCCACTTCACCACTTCATACAATTGTTTTACAAACAACAAAAAAAAGAGAAAGAAAGTGTCTTGAATCTTCAGTTATCCATCAACTGATAAGTGTCATTTCTTCCTCACCTTTCCCCCAGAACACGTTCTCCTCGTCCCGCTCAGCAGACGCTGCTGCGTTCAGCCGGCAGCACTCTGGGATCAGCGACAGGAACTTGTCCGCTGACTTTCCGTACAAGTCAATCTCCCGGATGGCACGACGCTGGCTGAGCATCACGTGGGTACAGGGCATAAGATACCTGGGAGAGAAAAAGACAGATCAAGACATAATTCAGTTCAACTTCAGTTATAACATAGTTATTACTATGAAACAGACTCGATTCTGCTTTGTTGACATCTATATAAATTCAGCTATTTTTAATTAACACATTGAAAATGGTATTGAAAATGCTGTGTGTGTGTTTTGTATATCTAATGAGTCTATTATAAATGTAAGGTCTGGGAGGACATGCTTGGAAGTGCAGACATACCTGAGAACGAGCTGCAGCATGATGTCTTCACAGTTGAGGGAGAGAAGAGTCCTGAAGAGACTCAACGATACCATGCAGAGCTGCAACATGTAGAGAGGATGGAAGGAGCGAAGAAACAACAGTATAAATGCTAATTTATATATACACTGAGCAGCCATAACATTAAAACCACCTGTCTCATGTTGTTCAGGTCCTCCTTTTAGGCACCGCTGTGTATTCTGATACCTTTCTGTCCAACGGGGAATTACATTTTTAAGCCGTTGGGTGGGAGTTGTCTCGGGTAGTTTCATTTTAGGTTTGGTCTATTTATTATTTAGTTACTTTTCTCGTTTCTGGTGTTTCTCTTTCACAGCATTACAGCCGTTTCAGATTCCTTTAGTCCCAGAGCGGATAAACCTTCATTTTTAGGGATTCATACTCTGGTTTGTTTCTCATAATAAAGTGCAGCACAAAGCTTCACTTTCACTCAGCTTTTGCTCTCCGCCCACTCTCCACCCACACACCCCGAGTTCCTGTGAGGCCTCGAGAATCCATCACACAGACTTTCCATACCCTGGAGTTGCTGCTGATGCGCGTGAGCAGCGTGTCCAGGATGGTGTCATTGTCATGGCGATGCAGCAGGATGAAGCGCAGGAAGGTTTTCAGGAGGGAGGTCTCAGACACGCTGCGTAGAAAGAGGTCCAGGTAGGCGGTGCTGGCCACCATCTCATCCACAGATGACTACAAACACACAAAGGAATCTGCATCAAAACATCTGCAGAGGTCAGGGAGAGAACTCTGACTAAGATCAATGAGATCATGTCTGTTGGTAACTGTGACACATCTGTTCCAGAATGTCCAGGAACAACATCGCTTCACACTATTGTCTTCTTGTAACCATGGTGACCGTAACCCAAACTTTGACGGTATCCGACGTCACCGCCATCCTCTTTCTCCGTCCTACCTTGTGCAGCGCGGGGCCCATGACGGGAACCAGGAAGCCGTTGTGGAGGTAGTCCAGGAGCTGGGAGCGCACCAGGGGATGAGCCACTTGCACCACCGCGTTGCAGAACTCCAGCGAGTTCATGAAGAGCACGAGCGACGACACGCTCATCCAGTCCTCCCGCCGCAGGGCGTGCCAGTCGTCTCCGCGGACCTCGATCTTCCTGGGCAGGGAAGAGTAGAGGGCGCTGAGGCCCGTCGCCAACACCTGAGAGGAGACGGAGGTCAGTGGAAGCTGTGAGCATCCTGAAGGATCAGCGTTTCATAGCAGGAAATGGAAAAAGAACCTGAACACTTACGGAGAGAAGAAATGATTAGATAGTGACAGAATATATACTACTGTATTATAATAATATATATAATAATATATACTTCTACTACATAATAATAATATATTATAGCATATACTACTATATAATAATATATATAATAATATATACTTCTACTACATAATAATAATATATTATAGCATATACTACTATATAATAATATATATAATAGTATATGCTGCTACATTAATAATAATATATATAATAGTATATACTACTATATTATAATAATAATAATAATATATAATACATATAATACTATCATAGTATAATATATAATAGCAAATACTGCCACGCTCTCTTGTAGATTTGCTGAAACACCAATCGTGTTCCCAACCCAACCATTTCCTGTACAGATGTGTAAACCAGCTCCCTCACCCCCCATAACATCATGGTATGTTCCGACGTGAGGGAGAAGTCTGTCCAAGTAAAAGCCCTCATGTAACCTAAGAGTTCTGATAACAGCTGATGACATTTAGGAACCTTCATACTGGTATTTCTGCTCCCTGGACCAGTTAAATCTGGACTTTTCCTCCTGACTGAGAAAATGATAATGATACATTCATCAAACTTGATCTAAAAAGGAGAATTGGGCTCATGATTAATGCTTACAGTACCACAGAGTAAAGGTGACACAGCTGTCACAGACTTTTTTACTCCAACATAGAAATTCGGTTTAAGTCGATCGACCTGGTTGGTCTGACTTAAAGTGTTTGTGTGATGATACAGATGATTTTCCATTCATCTGTTTATCTTGTCTTCATCATGCGATGTCGTGATATGAGTTGAAGTGTTGTTGTTGTTTTTTAAGTAGGCCACAGGAAACATTGTAGATGGAGACAGAGCTGAGAGGAAGTAGATAAGGATGAACGGTCTCTCAAGAGTGCAAAGTCATGTCCTTCCCTTTCCCACACACACACACACACACACATCCCTGATGCATCAATAGTAACACTCTCACATACACACACATCACTGATGCATCAATAGTATCACACACACACACACACACACACACACACACACACACACACACACACACATCACTGATGCATCAATAGTACCACACACACACACACACACATCCCTGATGCATCAATAGTACCACACACACACACACACACACACACACACACACACACACACACACACACACACACACACACACACATCACTGATGCATCAATAGTATCAGTATATTTAATACAGATCACTTTTTTCTGTTGAAGCCAAAACTGACGCAAAAAATTCAAAATGATTCAACAATGGGAAAACTTAGTGGACACAAAATGTTTTACTTTTATTAAAGGTGCTCTTTTAGATAGTGATACATCAAAAAAATGTAAATATATGTAGACATGAAAATGTTCAAAAAGGTCCAAACGACCCTAAAGTGACAATAAAACATTTTAGCGGTTGTAAAAAAAAATTAAAGAATTTTTCAGAACTTGTATGTACTTAGAACGGTAGTTTATTTCAGAGTACTCCAAGTTTGAAGTTCAATGATTTATGATTTCATAACAAGATTTTTCCACGGCCAGGCTGGATAAGAATGTTCCCTTAACTTCAATTACAAATTCAGAAACAGCCTGAAATCACGAACTTTAACCATTTAAACCATCTTCAAACCCAACGGCAACAATAAAGAGAGACAAAACTCTCCCAAAAACCACGGCATATAAATAATATATCTGAGATATCTGACAGATCTCAGATATCTATATGAGAGAATAGAACAAAAATGTGAGCATCATCTATGATCACATTAAAAATGTATATTTAAATGAATGCATACATGAATTCGACAAACATCTGAAACGTCTTATGGGCGCCATCACTCACCGGGCAGAAGTAAGAGTTCTCAGAGATGTAACGTGCCACCGCCTCGTGGCTGGCCGAGGCCGCCATGACCAGCAGCAGCGCGTCTCGGGCCTGCTGTCCGATGGATCCGTCCCGGTGGATGAACGGCACTAGCAGGGAGAAGATGAGCAGATTGGTGGAGCCCCGCTGAGCCGGCGTTGCCCGGAACAACATCTCCAGAACCACTGGCTGCCGAGCCATGGACACACACACCTGAGGAGGATTCACAGGTTCATGATTAAGAGCGGTACTTCAGGACGCTGCAAAATAGTGACGGAAAATAGTCCAATGAGGATCTACTAGTAGACGGGTTACATTCCTAGGTAGGCTGTTCTTAAAATACACTAAAGCTCTGTATTCATTTAAGACGAGTTTCAATCAAACATACTATCTGACTGTCACTCCTCAATATTCGATTTATAATCTTCTGATAACAGCCTGTAGCCGCTTTATCGCCACCTGCTGGCGGTATAACCAAATTGCTGGCAGCCGCAGGTAAAATATAGATAACATGTTCATTATAGGCAAAAATCATCCTACCAAACGTTTTTTTTACTACTAGCCCCACAACTAATACTTCTACTAATATTTTAATGAATATTCATAAAGCAGTGCTCGTCCTAGTTCACATCTGATGACATCTCGTAAACAAACAAGCTCTTGTAAGCGTCTGTATGGAGAATACAGCTTGTAGGTTTCTTTACCTGGTTGAGCAGCAGCACCAGACTGTTTTCCAGCGCCGAAGGACAACCAAGTTCTGAGTCGGCACAAGCTCCCAGCAGCCTCAGCAGTGGGTGGAGGACCGCCGTGTACTGCAGCAGGGGCTGCTGGGATTGGCCGATGAGCATCTCAAACAGCTTAAGCAGCTCCCCTTGGCTGTCTGGGTCCAGGCCTCGGTGGAGGTGCCATTGAACCAGGCACTCCACGATATTCTCCGAGACCACCAGCTCCAGTATGGGACCCATGGGTGGGATGGCGTCGCCGCCCTCTGAGCCCTCAGCCGGATGCTCCTCTGCCAGCAGACACAACATCTGGTCGGTGTGATTCCTCACTGCTATTAAGTCATCGCTGGAGGATGAAGGCTCCTGCTGCTCCAACACCCGGGAGACCTGGATAAAAGAATAGTCTCACGTTTGACCTCCAGAAGAACCTTTAAATCAGTAAATCAACACTTCTTTTTGGCATAAATCTGTTATTTAGAATAAATTTGTGGACCACAGATCTTTTTAGCAGCCTTTGTAGAGGTTTGACCTCCCTGAGAACATTTTTAGTCGCAAAATTGTGTATAATGTGGTGAAAACTGAAGTCAGTTGGTAGATTTTTACATCTGTGATCAGAAAACAAAAACTAATGAAACTGTACCGTTTTAAATATAAAAACATTAGAACCACAAAACGCCGACACATGATGAGAGCTTTCACAACATTTACCTAGAAATCCGACAGTCGGCGTGACTACAGCAATGAGGAATTTGCACATTTGTGAGCAGATTGTGCTAAAAGATGTGCTTCATTGTATTTTAACAGCTTTAAAAACAGATTTTAACAAGAACCCGGCGAAAGATTATGGTTTGAATAAACATGCACACGCAGTCGCATAAAACCTCTGATTTCTGTGTCCAGTTTGATGTAACTGAAAAATCGTGATGTATTACACCTCTCCCGTTCATGTGGGAGGATGACATTTGAAAACACTGACAATGGTGCTCCACTTTCCCTCCATCACCGACAACGCTCCGCTGCAGAACATCCACCTAAATCCATCTCCCACAGCAGACATGTGATCATCACTCATGTCGGGTCACCAACAGTCAGGCAGCTCAGAACCTTTACAGGCTTAAAACGTTTTTTCAGCTTGTCAGTTTGTCCTCATCAACACCCTTGCAAATATTCCAACTTGGAGTCTGGACGGCTAATAAGTCACTAAAGAAAAATACTAAGCGCTCATCCCAGAGTGAACACTTACTTTGTGTCAGAGTTCTGCTCAACACAAGATGACCAAACACATTCAAACTTCTTCTCTAACCGCTGGAAATGTCTTCAGTAGAGCAGATGTGGAGCAGATGTGCTGCTGAAATGATTAACCAATTATTTTTCTCAACAATACAACAATTTGCAGAAGGAAAAAAAAAGTACAGCTTTGTTATTCAAATAATCTATATTATATATATTATCTTTCGTTCTTTCTCAAAGTCCCCTTGAGCTCTAGGACCTTGGTATAACCACATTTTGACTGTTTTTATTCTTCTTCAAAACAGTAGCGTAATAATAGTCCTACATAGAATAAATCTTCTCCTGTCCTAGAATAAAAAAAAAGTTTTTTTTGTGAACGTTTTTGTTGAAATTTTGGCAAATTGAGCCAATTAAAAAAACGTAAATAACGTTATTAGCTGAAAGGAAGTTCTCTTTGTGTTGTATCCATGAACGCACACACACACACGCACACACACATGCACACACACACACACACACACCTGGGACTGGGCTGTTTCTGAAAAGCTTTTGGATCAACTTTGGATCCTTGTCTGAAAACGGTTCTGATGGTTTGTGTGGTTACGTTATGTGAGAGGGAGATTAGCAGGAATGCTGCGTCTCACATTTCCGCCGTGAAGTCGGTGATTAAAAAGTTATAAAGTAAAACTAAGATAAAGCGATGACGAGGGGCCGTATTCACAAAGCATTTTACAATCTCCCTTGCATTCCTTAAAGTTTCTAGTCACTCCTTAGACATCTTCACAAACCTGCCGAATACATCGTATTAGAAAAACAGGAAAAAAATAAAATAAAACCTTGATAAAATGAAAATACTGTATATTCTTTTTTACTATACATTTGTTTTGTTTTTAAATTGCGCACATGGCAGCAGAGATGAACGGCAGCAACAGGTTGATGTATGCTGGTCATATACAAATAAAGGTTTTACATCAAATTATAGACGAGCATGTGACTGAATTTAAAAAAATATAAAAGTCACAAAGGTTGTTGAGCGGTGAAGATTATATAAGCATCTCGTTGTCAGCCTCTTTCATTCCTGGCAGCACAACAACAACCAGGGTTACACGCCTCGTGTTTCTTAAGAGTTACTCATAAATCTGCGAGTTAGGAGCTGCTCTCAGGTTTGGGGTATTTGGCGAGTACAGCCTTCAAAAAAAAAAAGAGGAAATGCTGAGTGTAGAGTGTTCATGTCATCTTCTACAGGAAACATATCATTTTAATCATGACTCAAGACAAGAGGAGTTTCTCCAGCTCACCTGTCTCCAATGGTTCTGAAACACCATGAGGCAGGTCTCTGGGTCAGCAGTGCAGGGGCTTGAGGGGGCGACGCTGCGTCCAGATCGACCCCCGGAAGCCCGCGGGTTCAACCTGCTCAGCCAGCTCATACTGGACCCGGCGAGAGGCAGATGAAGGTCGGGAAAAACTCAAAGACCAGAGGAGTTACAGTAAGAAGGGTGGGAGTGTTTTGATGCACCAGAAGGGAAGGAGAAATTAGAGAGGGAAGGAAAGGAAAATATGATGTGGGAAGGAGGAGGAGGAAGAGAGGGGGGAGAAGGGGGAGGGAACGTTTGTCAAAACAGAGAGAAGGCGAGGAAGGAGGTCAGCTGCAAATGGGCCGTCACTGCCAGTCAGTGTAGGCTATGTCGAGGAAAAGCCTGCTGCTGCTGTAGACTGTGTGACCCTGTCCTCCCTGTGGACCCTGTCATCCAGTCTGAAGCCAACACCACTCCATAGCCTGTCAGGACGGGCACTCTGGACTGGGTAGACAAAAAAGAAAAAACACAACAACACGTCAGCACGCAAATCTGGGGACACCTTTTCCAAATGATATCCAAAAATTCATTACTAGAAAGGATTCCGGCATTTCCTTCAGTTTATGTAGTTACATAAAACGTAATGATTACAATAATTCAGCATTTATTCAGCCAGTAGGTGTGAAATGTGAAGAAAAACTCACAGTATTTCTAATTTCACATCATAATAGTGAAACAAATTGTAAAAAATGGACATTTTTTACAGTTTTTAAACATTTTTATTGTCATAGAAAATAGATTTAAAGTGCATTCAGACCCCGTCACTCATTTCATATTTTATTACATTGCAGCTAAGTGCTTAGGAGCGTCTGTTCTCGTAAACAAACAGAAGTGAGCGGCTGCGGCTCGGGAAACAACTGCTGAGAATCTACAGCCAATCCGTCTTCTGGATAAAAAGCATTTCTGCTGCTGAGAATCTACAGATGGAAGAAAAAATAAAAAAGGCTGATAAACCACATATCAATCAGGAAGGTGTAAAAAAAAAAAAAAAAGCCGCGGTAAAGTAGAAGCAGCCCAATACCTTACTTTATTTTATTGTTAGATCTAAATTGTACAGTCATGGGGTCACAGGAAGAAGGTTTCATACCAACCAGCTTCTTCAATCTGTAGGATTTCATCATTGATTTCTTTATACAGCAGCTGTATGAATAGCACTGAAATGAAAGCATGTAGAATGTCAACCACGCCTTTTTTAATTATTTACCACCTCTGAGCAGGTCAGTCCGATTCTGTAATGCTCTTAGTCGCTCAGAGAAACTCTTATCTTTAAATTCACAACTTGAATGCAGATGAAAGTGTTAAAAAAAAAAAAAAAAACTCAACATAGGAAGGGTGAAAGCGTACATCTGCAGTAAAATAACCTCCATTTAAACATGAGTCCGTCAATGATTCACAATAAATGATTATTGACTTGAATGCATGTCTGCCAAAGCTTGAATTTTCAGGTCACGTGCACAGCATCATATAAAAACACCGATAAAATGAGCTCAAAGTTCACCAACAGATTCCACTGATGGGAGACTACTTCACGAAGACAAGCCACTATGTTAAAGGTTAATGATCAAACACGCCATACCACAGCTTAACCTGACGGTTCTGATCTCATGCCTCACTCTCCGAGCCAATGTCTTCTCTCGGAAGTTCAGGCGGACTGAATGTTGAGAAACGCTTTCCTCCATTGTTTCTGTGATCTCCTTCATCCTACAAGCCGCAGGAGTCACACCTGAGCCTGTGGAAACTATCCGTGTGTACACACAGGTGTGAAATCGGGCAGAGCTCCAAAATATATGCAAATTCTGCCCTTCACATTCCTCACATTTCCTACATTCGTCTCTGTCTAGTTTTCCTGCTGAACCTCACCCATCACTTCTGTGTTTGCAGTGGAAGAATTGTGAACTTGGATGAATGTCACAGGAATGTAGATCAAATTCTGAATCCCAGCTGTGACACACGCAGACTTAACAAAGTTTCCCCCCTTTTATAACTAATGTCCAGCGAGAAGCGGCTCCACTCCAGGCTCCTCCCAGATGTTCAGGCTCCTCCCTCTCATCTCTAAGAGTCCAGCTGAACCTTCAAATGATGCTCATTTCAGCTGCTTGTATCCGTAACCTCATTTTTTGAGTCACCACCCTGACCTCATGTCCATAACTGAGGGATTGTATGTAGATTAACTGATAAATTGATAGTTTTGTCTTGAGACTCAGCTATCCAACACCTGCATTTCTGCTGATGTAGCATAAAACCACCTGTCCATCTCACAGTAAATCTTCCCATCACTGTTTATGTGTCAATCATCCAAACTTGAGTATGGATTGACACCTTAAAAGTGAACTGACTAGGCCAAACATGTGTAATACATCTATTATTAATGTCATGAATAATATGTAGAATAATATGTAGAAGATGTAGAAGTAATAGTAATGAAGTATTGTAGTAATACACAAGACGTGTAATCTCCTGAGGGATCAGCTAGCCTTCACTTTCTTTAAATACACAAGACGTTTCAATGTTTTCTGTCATTTCTTTGGGTTAAAACATGGATTTAATTTAAAAAAAATAAAGCATATATAGGGAGGATATCTATGGGAGGTTGCAATTTGGTGCGGGTCCAAATAAAAATCCAGATGCACCAAGATGTGACTATATTTTCATAGGGGGGTTTTGTTTCTCAGCTGCAGTACGGTGACTAACAGGGTCAGAATTGGGAAATTTTGACCAATGAATAGCTGAGATAATAAGGATTGTAGTTGGTCATTTTTCATTTTAGCATTTAAGAAGACCCTTTATTCACAGTTGATTGTATTTATTCTCCATAATTCCAGTTCAAGATATCTGTACCGTCATTCTGACAAGTCAAAACTTAATTTAAGATATCTTAGAAGAACTATGTACAAATCTTTAAATGAGGGGGATTAGAGGTATATCAAATTTGAATTATGACAAGTCAGAATTCAGATCCGCAATTGGTATCAAGGCCAGTTAAAAGGATATAATAGAAATCTACAGTTAGGCGAAATCACATTGCAAATATCACAGGAAACATCTGGGTCAGATGTCCTGACCCAGATGTTTCACGATTTAGCCTCATCAAAGTTGCTCAGATCATTACTCTTGCCAATTTCTCCTGCTTCAATCAGCATTGAGGAAAAAAATGTATTGAGACACAATATATATATATATATCCCAACTACTGACAGGTGATATTGTAACAAAATAATCAGAGCTACTCTGAATTAAATTATCAATGGTTATACCTTATGGTTTCAGATTGGTGCATTAAGACAATTAACCTTATATCATTTTGGTGATTGAATAACTACGTTTCCAAGTAATATAATTTTTAAGTGCTATGTACTTCATAAAACTGGTCTGCAGATTTTTTAAGTGGTGTTTACATTAGTGTTAAGAATTAAGCGTTTTTGCCGCAGCTTACAAGATAATTAGAACCTCACAAAGCCAGCTCATGTGATTACGTTTAAAGTAGAATATCATCATTTAATATAATGTATATATACATTATATACAGATCAGATGTGGAGTCCGACATCAATCACTGCAGTGTTTTGGGTCATGTGACCCCTTCATTGGACAGCGCACCTACCTCCAGACTGCAACCATGAGATGACATTACCTTTATTTATTTATTTGCTTAACGATGGTGCAACTTGTGATTCTGAAATCAGCACCATGGCCCGGATTTTAAATCTAGATCTTAGGTTTGGGTCCGCCAGAGAACCAATCAATGCAAGTCAACGGTGATGTGATGCAGCAAGCTAGTTATAAAGATAATTAGCTAGCTTGTAAATGTCAACCATATGTCTATGAGACGAATTCTGTTTTGGTTGATATATCATTATTCATTATGGGAAAGTTACATACCTTGTGTGTTTGTAGAAGTCTCAGTAGTTGCGGGGAGGTGCTGATTCCTCGGTAGCTGGTTGCTAATGATGTTAGCGCTGTTTGGTGGCTAGCGGCTAGCGGCTAATGAATTCCACAATGTCAGAGCAGTAAACGGACGAACAGCCCTCAAATAAACCGGAGTCAACTTGTGAGACAGACCATAGTGAGCCGGCGAAGCTAAAAGATTAACCACTCCTTCATTAGAGCTGCTGTGCATCCTGTTAGCGACAGATAAACATCCCATCTGATGATTTGTCAAACAGCCCTCTCTCTCCCGCAGCCATCTTACTTTGACTCCTCCCACGTGACTCCTCTGACTCACAGCCACAGCGGCGGGTCCCGCTCCGACAGGGGTTTAAGGTGGGTCTAAGGGGGTCCCGCATAAAGAGGTGGTCCAACGGGTTTATGATGTCCCTAAGGGTTTAAGATGGTCCTCGACAGTGAAGGGTTTAAGGTAGTCGTCCATGGCTTTAAGGAACTCCTCCATCATTTAGGGTATAAGGTGGTCCTTCACTCTGAAGGGTTTAGGGTGGTCCTCCACCACAAAGGGTTTAAGGTGGTTCTAGGGGTTTCAGGTGTGGCTCTGACGGTATTAGGTGAGTTTATGGTGGGGTTTAAGGTGGTCCTCCACCATAAAGAGTTTAAGGTGGTCCTTCTCTATAATAGGTTTAGGGTGGCCCAAAGAGTTTTTGGTGGTCCTGTAATATAGTGGTTTGAGGTGCTTCTAAGCGTTTAAGGTGGCCCTGAACGATCAAAGGTTTAAGAGTGTCTTCAACTATAATGGGTTTAGGGTGGTCCTCCACTATGATGGGTTTAATGTGGTCATCCAACATGAACGGTTTAAGGTCTATTCTAGGTTACTTTCCAAACGGGGCAGCGTAAAAAAAATTGTGGCTCCCTCTGTAGATTTAAAGGAATCATTCTTAGCTAACATTGGAGAACATTAAAATTAAAAATAATTTCCTTGTCTTTGGAGGAAGTAGTTTGACAAAAGAAGGATCATGCTGCAGTTATGGGTGACGCAAGTCAACATTTTTTTATGACGATTACTGATCTATTATCTATTGTAATAACTGTGTAACAAAACATCAGCCAAGTGAAGGGAGGAGAGCGCAAAGAACAATAAATGACAGGAAAGGAAGAAAAGGAAAGTAACATTTTCTAAACCATTTCATTCAGGTCAGATTCTTCTTTTTATGAGAATAAACATAATCATTTTCATTTGGGTTTGTATGATATTTGGGCAAATATTACTTATATACTATAGTTGTTTTTTTTTATTTTGTATTATCAATATAAATTACATATGTTTTATATACTACATATTTATACACAGATGCTCATATCAGATATAATCATCATACCTATCTATCTATCTATCTATCTATCTATCTATCTATCTATCATATCTCTCTCTCTCTCTCTCTCTCCTCTCTCTCTCTCTCTCCATCCCTCCATCTACTCCAGTAATGGTTTTCATGCCTCTCTCTTGTGAGTAACCAGAGACACAGACCTCTCTGGTTTTCCAGGCGAAGATAAATCCCCGAAGGATCCATGACACTTGTTGTGGTTTCCCTCCATAGAGACCTTCATCACCAGGCACCAGTTCTCGCCCGAACCGAGCAGCAGCACCTCATGCAGGTCAACAAGGTTATTTGATTTATCCTCCGTGAAGGCGCAGGTAAGACACTAGGAGCAAGAGTGGGTTGAATGTTGAGGGATGGATAAAACAGGTGAGGTCAGAGTTCCAGGTAATCAGTGGCAGAGGCTGCTCAGGTGGCATCGGGGGCAGGAAGTGCATGAAGAGCGAGACGATGGAGGCAAAGGTGAAGTGAGACGTAACTTCATTCTGGATCAGTGGTTGAACATTAAGTGAGTAATTCATACTTGGTCTGTACATTTTTACGATGTAAGAGAACAGGACGTTTATGATCTATGTTAATACTGGAAGTCTGGTTCATTTAATACAAACATTTTTGAAGGTTTAATCACTTCTAAAGAGACAAGAAGAGACATTTTGTTTCTTATTTTCTTTGGTTTAATTTTGTTAAGGGATGTTTACGAACTCCTTAAAGAAAATTGAAATGACAGACAGACAAAATTAAATATACTGATAATTAACGTCAATCTGTCTATTTGATGTGTTTCGGAACATCAGGATGTTCTTCATCAGATGTTTGACTGCAACTTTTAACTTTCAAGTTTTTCTCTTCTCTTCTCTTTTCTCTTCTTCTCTTTTCATCCCTTTTTTCTCTCCTCTTCGCCTCCCTTCTCCTGATCATCACTTTCATCATTCCCCTCGTTTTTTGATACGTTAATTCCCTGTATCTTCCCTTCATCATCATTTCACTTTTCATCGACTCAACTTTTTTCATCATCATTTCCCTCTCCCTTCTTCCTCATCATCATCATCATCTTCCTCCCAGCTGGAAGGACTGGCTGGTTGATCCGGCTGAACATTTCTATTACATCTGGCTTCAGGTCATGATCGTCCCCATTTTCTACAACACAGTCATCATAATTCTGAGGTCAGAGTTCGTTCAACCAGCAATCATAAGATGGAACCTTTACTCATTCTGTGACCTTTGAACCCACTCTAATTGCTTTATGTTTCCCCAGGATGTGCTTCACTTCCATTGCCCTGAACTACCTGGCTGTGTGGCTCACACTGGACTACCTGTCAGACCTCATGTATATGATCGACATGATCATCACCACACACACAGGTAAACATTCATGAACAACCCACACACACACAGGTAAACATTCATGAACAACCCACACACACACAGGTAAACACTCATGAACAACCATCACAGGTAAACATTCATGAACAACCTACACACACAGGTAAACATTCATGAACAACCCACACACACAGGTAAACATTCATGAACAACACACACAGGTAAACATTCATGAACAACCCCCACACACAGGTAAACATTCATGAACAACCCCCACACACACAGGTAAACATTCATAAACAACCCACACACACAGGTAAACATTCATGAACAACCCACACACACAGGTAAACATTCATGAACAACCCACACACACAGGTAAACATTCATGAACAACACACACAGGTAAACATTCATGAACAACCCACACACACAGGTAAACATTCATGAACAACCCACACACACAGGTAAACATTCATGAACAACCCACACAGGTAAACATTCATGAACAACACACACAGGTAAACATTCATGAACAACCCACACACACAGGTAAACATTCATAAACAACCCAAACACAGGTAAACATTCATAAACAACCCACACAGGTAAACGTTCATGAACAACCCACACACACAGGTAAACACTCATAAACAACTCACACAATCATCACTACCGTAGATACTTCTTGTTAACGTAATAAGACAAAAATCAAGTTCAAGTTCAATCGGGGGGATTACTTGTTCAACGCAGGCACTTGGCGGCTTTTCGTGGATAGACCCTTGCGTTTGGATACAGCGTATTTCTAGTACCACCGCTGTAGGATTCTTGTCGTATCCTTTCCAGGTTACTTGGATCAGGGCATCCTCATCAAAGATCTCGATCAGCTGCGGAGAAATTACCTGCACTCGAAGCGGTTCTTAAGGGAACTCGCTTCCCTGCTGCCCACCGATTTGCTCTACTGTGTCTTCGGCATCCAAACGCCACTGGTGAGGATCAACCGCCTTCTGCGCCTGCCAAGACTCAACGAGGCCCTGGATCGCATGGAGACCAGAACCTCCTACCCCAACACGTTCCGCATCTCCAAGCTCATGATCTACATCTTCGTGCTGATCCACTGGAACGCCTGCCTCTACTTCGCCCTCTCCAACTACATCGGCTTCGGCAGCGACCGCTGGGTCTACCCCAACATCACCAGACCGGAGTTTGCCTCCATGCGCCGTCAGTACTTCTACTGCTTCTGGTTCTCTGCGCAGATCTTCACCACGGTGGGAGACACCCCGCTACCGAAGAGGGAGGAGGAGTACTTGTTCATGATTGCGGACTTGCTCATTGCCGTGCTGGTGTTTGCATCAATTGTTGGGAATGTGGGGAACGTCATCACGAGCCTGAGGGACCGCGATAATGTCTTCTTTCCAAACCATGAGCTGGTGAGTTGGACCTTCATGTTACAGTGACTTTCCGGTACCATTTTACGATAAGACTACCTTTATAAAGGATTTATAAATGGAATATAATTAGGCTATAATTTTTTTCAATTTTTCCAATTTATCAATTTGGGTCACTATTTGGCAATACCAAGTTAGCAGTACAGATAAGTGTGCTCACTATTTGGCAAGCATCATGTCTCTCATGCCCTTTATATCTGAAGAGTTATAGCCACTTATTAATGACTTATAAAGCTCTTACAGTTTAATTAGTCAGCTATGTACAAGAAATGTACAAATCCTTAAAAAGGGGGGTCTTATTGTTAAGTGGCACCAACTTTCCTTCTAGAATATAATAATCTAAAGGAAAGAATTGGAGGACGTCTCTGAGTTTTTGATGGACCAGATGGACCTTCGTCCTTTAGGTGAAGGCGTACTTGCGGAGCCATCACATCAGCAAGGAGCTTCGTCAGCGCATCGACAACTGGTACCAGCATCTTCACATCAACAAGAAGATCATGCGAGAGAATGAGATCCTCCAGCAGCTGCCTCTTCACCTGAGGACAGAGATCGCCGTCAGCGTTCACCTGCCCACGCTCTCCAAAGTCACCATCTTCCAGAGCTGTGAGAAAAGTCTGCTGGAGGAACTGGTGCTGAAACTAACACCTCAGGTCAGGACAGGACTTAAAGGCTGTTTACGCAAAAAAAAAAAGAGGGTTGAGTCGGACCTTTTAAAGCTTTTTGGTCACATGACAACAAAGTTTTCGGGGCCTGAAAATGCAAACTTTTGAAAATGGATTGTGATGATTAGAAAACGCCACCCTTAACGGCGCCGTGTAAACACGCAAAATGCAACTCTTTTGGAAACTGTAACTACTTTTCAAGTATGTGTATGTATTTTCAGCATAATAGCGATGTTTGGACTGGTTGACAACAAAAACAAGAGTCGATTATCATGTTTGTACGCAGGGAATTTACACTATCAGCCGCTGTGAAGCATTTTCAGTAACAAAAATCATTGTCATAATATTGTGGTATGAAAGGGGAAAAAAAAGGGAAAAGATTCTATTTTAGTTCTTTTGCAATATTTAACTCTTTAATGCCCTGCTCAACTGTTTAGTTGAGCTCATCTTGAGTCAGAATTTCATATTGAAAAATGTTACCTGTATATAATGTGACCAAGTGGTAGCATGTATATGCTAAAGGGTAAGGGACCCCGGATGGAGCCCTGGGGAACACCAGAGGTCGTAGTAGCCACTAAAGAGGAATGTCATGTTCCAGAAGTAAGTTTTTTTTTTTTTAAAAAGAAGTAACTTTAAAAAAAAGGAAGCATACGTTTCAAATAGTTTTCTAAAGTCATGCTTTACTGAAAAGTTGAGCTAGTTTAATCTCGAATCTCAAATTGATTATTTTCCATGACGTACAAAATCTCATCATGAAATAATTTAAGAATTCAGATTTTTATTTAATTTTTTTTATTGTTTAAAAACAAGCTCGACCAAATGATTTCTCATTTAAATAATACTTAGAGCGTCTTTGAAGGGAAACTAATAAATATTATAAATAAAATAGAATATTTAAAAAAAATCAAATTTCCTGTAGTTTTTCTTTTTTCTTTGGTGATGACATTTAAGTGTTAATTACTTATAATTTTACATTTATGATGCACAACAGCAACTCACATGACCACGGTTCATTAGGCAGTGGCTAAATGGAATGTTCTTGTACAAACCATAATTGTTTACCTCATTTATTTTGGAAATACACTCTTGACTTACTTGAGGGTGAAAAGGTTTTTTTTGTGCTTTTCGTGGTTCTGCAGGTGTTCAGTCCAGGAGAGTACGTCTGCAGGAAAGGAGACATAGGTCACGAGATGTACATCATCAAAGAGGGGAAGCTTGCAGTGGTTGCAGACGATGGCGTCACGGAGTTTGCCGTGTTGAGTGAGGGGAACTTCTTTGGGGAAATAAGTATCCTCAACATCAAAGGTGAGGAAGAAACCTCTTTGGTTGTATCTAGTGCTTTTGGATTAGAGGGTCCATCAGATGAGGAGCGGTCAGAAGGCCGTGAGACCTTCTTTTGATTTTCTTAGTCTCAGCTCTCAAGATTTCAAAAGTTGTCTCAGGACACTTTGCAAAAAGCCGTGATCATACTCTTCATTTGACAGAAGACCCACGCCTCCCATGTAAGCGAGGACTTAGTGACCCCGGCAATTTCCTGACTTGTCATTCCTAAACTGACCTGCCTGACCCTTAACTTTGTCAGAGTTACAGAATGTTCATGGGATGGTCCCGTACGGATGGAGCTAATTAAAGGGAATTGTTATTTAGGCCCGAATGCTAATGAGGCTAACGTAGCTATAGAGAATGAGAGCTTTATGTGTATGACAGGACAGTGGGGTCTTTCTCTGGGGGGGTCTCTATGTTCTCCTCATGTCCACAGGGTCTCCCTCCGGGTACTCGGGCTTCCGGTCAATGGTTGTTTGTCTCCATGTGTCGGCCTTGGAATGAACTGACTTCTGTCATAGGGTCTAGCCCCTCCCCCTATAACCTAGAACAGAAAGATGAATAGTTGTGCAGTGTTGTTGTGGTGTCTTATAGTTTGTATTCATTTTAAATTATCCGTGTGAATTTCCACGACACGTTGCGTCCCACAAGGTTTAATTCTTGAACCACTACGATTCAAAGTCTGACTTTTTTGTTTCCGGTTATTTTACTCAATCTGTGAATCACAAATAATCAAAATGAGACTTTTTTGTTCTTTCTTTCATAAGTTGGACCCTTCACATTATTAATTGTTCTCTTCTCTTTACTCTCTCAAGCAATGCAGAAACACATGGATTGTTAAATAAGACACAAATAATCCCTTATATCCTCATATATATTTTTTTATGAATTGAAAATTTGTGAAAATGTAAAGCTTTAAATTATATATATATTAAATATCACTGTAATAATATTGTAATAACACTCTGTTTTTCCTTAAAAACATAATATTGTCGGAATATAACGTTCTCATTATTTTTTTTATCAGACCAACGTTTTAAAGAAATCTCATCCTGTTTTCTTTTAGGGAACAAATCCGGCAACCGGCGCACTGCCAACATCCGGAGCATCGGCCATTCTGACCTGTTCAGCTTGTCTAAAGAGGACCTGATGGAGGTTCTGTCCGAGTTCCCTGTAGCCAAACGTCACCTGGAGGAGAAAGGCAGGCAGATCCTGACTAAAATGGGCATGTTGGTGGACAGCGGCGAGGGGCAGGAAGGAGAGGTGGAGAAAGTCGAAATCAGGATAAAAAAGCTGGAGAGCAAGTTGGAAGCCCTGCAAACCAAACTAGCTCGACTTATGATGGAATTAGAGTCCAGCAACTGCAAGATCCAGGCCAGGGTGGAGCGGCTGGAGTGGGAGGTGGCAGCACTGGGTTCTAACCTGCTAGAAGATGGAGAAGAGGGAAAAAGAACACAGGGGAGAGGTGAATGTGTAGGAGGGGAGGTCGGATGGGAACGAGAGGAGGCGGAGGGAGAAGAAGAGGAGGGCTCGGATTCAAAGGTGGAGAACCCGGAGCAGGGAGAAGATGGTGTGACCAAAGAAGGGGATGGAGAGAGCACTAAAAGTACAAAAGAGGACGGGGAAAGGACGGCAGAGGGAGATAAGTCTGGGATAAACCCGGACGATCAGGAAAATCACAAAGCAGGTGATGGAAAGAAAAAGAGGGAGATGATAGATGACAGACCTGGGAAAGGAGATGGAGCTGAGATTGAGCCCGAAGATGAGAGAGAAGGAGAAAGTGGAGGGAGAGATGAAGGGAGGGAAATTGAAGAAGAGGAAGAGGAAATAGAGGAAGAAGAGGAGAGAGATGGGAAGAATGATGAATGACAGAAAAAAGGAATAAAAAAAATATGAATTAAAGAATATGAATTAAAGTCAATGAGAAACTGTTATAATAACTGTTATAACTGATTCGTCTGCTGCCTTCGACACTGTTGACCCTGGAATACTCCTACACCGCCTACATCACACCACTGGACTCACTGCCACCGCCCTAAACTGGTTTCAATCCTACCTCACCGACAGAACAGAATACATTTCCCTT
>VRLP01004216.1:0-52152 GCA_009660295.1 Lophius piscatorius | reverse complement strand
CATACCTGTCTACATGCATACCTATCTACGTGAATACCTGTCTATCTGCATACCTGTCTACATGCATACCTGTCTACATGCATACCTGTCTACATGCATACCCGTCTACATGCATACCTGTCTACATGCATACCTATCTACGTGAATACCTGTCCATCTGCATACCTGTCTACATGCACACCTGTCTACATGCATACCTGCTTACCTGTATACTATAGTTTACCTGCAAACATGCACCCTGGTGCACCTGCATAAATGTCTACCTGTCTACCTGCATGCTTGTGTACCTTCTCATTATTACCGCCACAATGGGAGGAGTTATGTTTTCTCCTCTTTGCGTTTGTCTGTTTGTTTGTTTGTTTGTTTGTGAACAAGATTGAGGCAAAACTACCAGACAGATTTGCGTGCAAATGTACTCAGAGGTAGTTGTGGGCGTGTCTCACACATGATTACATTTTGGTGACGTTAAGTGTTTCGCATTATGTAAAAAAGATACATATAAACATATATATTTAAGCCATTTTGTGGTGGTGACCTCACAATGTGGCGATACGCAAGAGAGCGCCGCAGATAAATTTGATTGGGAGAAAGGCGTTAAGACACGCTTCATCTTTGCGCCCGTGCAGATCGATGACAGCTGGAATAGCACCTAAAACTAGAAGAAGCAATCTGGCAGCGCAGAACTCCAACAGGACCCAACAGAACCCAGGGTTCAGGGAAGATTCCTGCAGATTCCTCCATTAATGTCGGAGTTATTGCCAACCTCTAAATCTACCGACAACTCCAACAAACTCTCTGAGTATCTCTCAGATACTCTGCAGCCGCTCCCCTCCAGCGCCTTCCACTTCAGCGTCTCTGTTCAGCCCGCTGAGTCCCCAGCTACAGATACACAAGAATACATTAATGGAGGAATCTTCATGAAATGTTCCTAAACAAAACAATCGTGCAGGTGTTCTTCATTTTTATTATTATTATTATTGTTATTATCATTATTATTATCATTATCATTATTATTTAGGAGCTGAGGTCATTTCCTGTTCATGACTTCATCACCGACCACCGACGGTTTCCCAGAGTAGCCCCGCCCCTTTATAGGAGTCTGCCGCTTTACCGGAGGATCGGGACCAGGAGGGTTCGGATCACGGAGCAGAACCGCTCTCAGCTCTAGGTGAGTTCCGCCAATCTGTGGATCTTAATCAGCGAATCGACCGATCAGCGCCGGAGATGACGTCATCGGCGGTCGGACCGAGCAGATGGTGATGAGAGCAGCTGATTGATCTGTATCTACACATCATCAGATACACACACACATTGTCGTGTGTGTGTGTGTTAGTATCAAACACAAGGATGCGAACACACACACACACACACACACACATATACCGATCCGCTTCTATCACCAGCAGGTCGTCTCCACGGAGTTGTGTGTGTTTGGGGGCGGGGCTAGAACCGCTAGTCTGTCACTGTCTGTGATAACTGCTCATAGGGCATGGCTCTGGTTTCCATGGTTACCACCCATCAGGTAGAAGGTCTGGTTTCCATGGTTACCGCTCATCAGGTGGAAGGTCTGGTTTCCATGGTTACCGCCCATCAGGTAGAAGGTCTGGTTTCCATGGTTACCACTCATCAGCGGACCATTCCATTGTTTGATGTCATTTCCTCCCCCGTCTCCAGGTGAGCCATGCCGCTGGTGAAGCGGATCATCGAGCCCAGACACCTGAGTGGCGGTGCTCTGCCTGATGGTGTCGCCGCTGAGCTGGAGTGTGTGACCAACAGCACGCTCGCCGCCGTCATCAAGCAGCTGGGAGGACTCAGTGAGTGTCGACCGTCACCACAGTGACATTAGCTAGCCACAGCCGCCATGGCTAGCATGAGCTCATTTCAGCACCAGCGTTATCATGTGGCTAACATCGACAAATTAATAAATAAAACAAAAACATTTGAAATGAATACTTCTGAGTCACGAAATGAACAAATTTTGTGAATTATGGTCCAAAACCCTCCAAAGGTGCCTTATCTCACAATGGTTAAGAAAACATTATGATGTCATGTCGTGAGGTTATGATGTACTGGAACCCAAGGTAATACTGGAGGTCAAGGTAATACTGGAGGTCAAGGTAATACTGGAGGTCAAGAAAATGCTGGAGGTCAAGGTAACCCTGGAGGCCAAGGTAACGGTGGAGGTCAAGAAAACACTGGAGGTCAAGGTAACGCTGGAGGCCAAGGTAATGCTGGAGGCCAAGGTAACGCTGGAGGTCAAGAAAACGCTGGAGGCCAAAGGTAATGCTGGAGGTTAAGTTAAAACTGGAGGCCAAGGTAACGCTGGAGACTAAGTTAAAGCTGGAAGCCAAGGCACGCTGGAGGTCAAGGGAACGCTGGAGGCCAAAGGTAACGCTGGAGGCCAAGGTACCGCTGGAGGCCAAAAGTAATGCTGGAGGCCAAGGTAACGCTGGAGGGCAAGGAAGTCAGACTAGAAAGTTCTAACAGTTTGCAAAACCTCTGGGTAAAAGGTATCATGTGGCTAACACCAACAAATTAATAAAAAAAACAGAAACATTTGAAATGAATACTTCTGAGTCACGAAATGAACAAATGTCTCAGTTAAAAAAAACTATAGTCTGAAATTAAAACAAAGAAATAATAGCAATAAAAGCTTTCAGTCTTTCAACGTAAGTAACTGACTTCAATTTAAGTTACTCCAGTATATTATGGTCACAAGTAACAATTAAATAACAGAATCATAAATAATAACTTCACCATTTAAAGATGAATCTTATTTATAAAATAAATACAGAAGACGTTTGGTAGGACTTTTATTTTTCATTATAAACCAAATATGTGGGTGTGGACGGCGCTGCTACGACCTCCAGTGACCTCCAGAGGCCTCATGTTGGAACTCTTCGATGCCGTCTAGTTGGTTCTGGACCGGTTCCATATTTGGAGGTTGTTCCTACTCTGGTGGCTCTGTGGCTCCAGAGCAGGAGGCAGATGTCTGGTGACCTTTGACTCTTCTTAAATGGTATTCCTGATTGTGTCACAGTTCCTCCTCAGCCTCTCTTCAACCTTTGCAAACTCCTGCTTGACGTGCTGCTCCAGCTGCTTCTTCATCAGCGCTTCCTGTTGACCTTTCCTGGCCTCAGCGACGAAGGTCCGCTTCTCCTGATCCTCAAGGAGGGCTTGTCTATGAGCGGACAGCTGGATGTTAAAGTCCATCAGTCGGGCTCCTTCTTCTCGGGCTTTCTGAGCCTTCCGTTTGACCTCCTCCTTGTACCTGCGGTCCGCCTCTTTGTTCACCTGGAGGTGGTGCTGATGGCTGATCTTCTCTTCTATCTTCATCTCCTCCTTCTCCACTCGGCGGGCCTCGTTCTTGTAGGCGCTGTACATCTGCAGGAGTTTGCTGTTGTACTTTATGAACTCGCTGTTTACGTGGAGCTTGTGGAAAGTTTCCCTGTTGTTGCTCTCCAGCTCCTCCACCGTCAGCAAGTTTGGAAGTTTGACGGGAGGATGCACCAAGGTTTCTGCGTCCAGCTCTTTCTGCCACCGACCTTTGAGGATTCTGGATTTGGCCGGGTTCATTATCCTGCTGGGCGACTACCGGCTCACTGGAGGCTGCACCGTCACGCCCGACCCGAGTCTCCGCCTCAGCTTGTTATATACACAATCAGTGGCTTTGATGTCTAGTTTCTGCAAATTTTATCTTCAGCTGCTTTGATGTCCCACCATCTCTCTTTCATCTGCCATCACCTTGATGTCACATATCATGATGTATTTCTGATAAATTCAGTTGCTTTGATGTCAATTATAATTTTCCTTTCTTTGTTATCTTCATTCGCTTTGATGTCTCGTCATCTTCCACCTACTCGGGTTGCGGGGGCAGCAGTTTCAGGGGGGCTTTGATGTCTCATCATTTCTCTTTCATCTTCCATCCCTTTGATTTCTATCATCATCTCTTTCTCAGTTAACTTCCATCCCTTTGATGTCTCCCATCATCATTTCTTTTCATTATCCTCAGTCACTTTGATGTCTCATCATTTCTCTTTCATCTTCCATCCCTTTGATTTCTATCATCATTTCTTTCTCAGTTAACTTCCATCCCTTTGATGTCTCCCATCATCATTTCTTTTCATTATCCTCAGTCACTTTGATGTCTCATCATTTCTCTTTCATCTTCCGTCCCTTGTATTTCTATCATTTCTTTCTCCGTTAACTTCCGTCACTTTTATGTCTCCTATCATCCTTTTTCTTTTCAGTTGCTTTAATGACTCATCACTTCTTTCTCCTTTTATCGCAGGCTTTGATGTCTCATGATTTCTGTCACTTTTATTTTCATTTGTCTCTCATCGCTTATGTCATTTTCTGTTGCTCCGAGGATAGAAGAGAAGATCATTCTTGTCATAACCTCCCAAGAAGTCTCCCCTTATGAAGGATTCATAAACTGACCCAGTCTCACGCACTGCTTCCTGTCAAACAGGAAGTCGGTGATCCACCAGCAGATGGCGTCAGGTCCGTTCAGCTGGGACGGATTTTTTTAGTTAACTCAGTGTTTGGAGCCGTTTATTGCGGGATTCCAGCGTTAAGTCCAAAACCAGCAACCCCACAAAGGTTGTTGTTCTGGTCCGGATGTGTGGAGAGCCGTTACGATAGGAGGTCCGTCAATCGGTATACACCCGAAAACTCTTCTTCTTCCTCGGTGTCCACAAAAGAAGGACTTTGACGGACCACCCTTGGTGTTGCGTGTGTTTTCTTTCATGTTTTAGTTACTTTCAGGTCTCCTCCCAATTTGTCCTTGAACTTGTTGTGTTCCTCAAACCATTCTAGTCTATTCAACACTAGCGGGACCAGGTCCGTGGATCTCGGACCTGGTCCCATGGGGGACCTCAGTGCTTATTATACTAGCTCCCTAACGTGAGGTCTGTGGCCTGCAGGTCGTCACGCAGAGGACATCTTTGGAGAGCTCTTCACCGAGGCCAACACCTTCTACCTGAGGATGAACCACCTGCAGGAGAGGGTGGACCTGCTGGCCGTCAAAGTCACGCAGCTGGACTCCACCGTGGAGGAAGGTGAACCCCCCCAAACCCCGACCCGGCTACGCTAGCAGCTTGAGGTAGCAGTTTAAGTCTGAACCATGTGATGCTGAAGTACCTGTCTGGTGGTCCAGTCTCTCTGCAGGACATTAACATGAGGAAGGCCTTCAGGAGCAGTACCATCCAGGACCAGCAGGTGGTCTCACGGACCTCCATCCTCAACCCGGTTCTAGATATGTACCAACACTGCGACAAACCGCCGCCGCTCAATATCCTGACGCCGTACAGGTCGGGAATGTAGACGTAGAAGACATAGACTTGTAGAATGTGCCGTAGGTGTTCTGGACGGGTTCTGACGGGGGTTGCTGTGTTCTGTAGGGACGACGCAAAGGACGGTCTTCGGTTCTACACGGATCCGTCATACTTCTTCAGCCTGTGGAGGGAGAAGATGCTCCAGGCCACGGAGAACAAACGGAAAGAGAAGAGGCGACAGAAGGTTCCTCCATCTTTAGATCCGTCTGCAGACATCGCTCCCCGTCCTATGACATCACTTCCTGCAGGACGGCGGTAGCGCCGAGAGTAACTCTTCTTATTTCCTGTGCAGGAACAGAAGAACATGGAGGAGTCCTCGGGTCGGGGGGTTAAGAAAGTGAGTTAAGTTTCCGCGTTCTGGCTCCATTCTGTGTTCTCTGCTTGTTACGTATTTCTCTTCCTTCAAGATCCGGAAAGCTCGGAACCGGCGGCAGGAGTGGAACCTGATGGCGTACGACAAGGAGCTCCGCCCTGACGCTCGCATCACGCCATCTCCGTACCACACCTCCGACAGCTCGTCTGACAGGCAGTAAGTCGCTGATTGGTCGCTAGTGTCACATGACTTTAAGCTAGGGCCTCATGGTACATATGTGTGTGAGGCGAGGGTTCTGACAGCAGCACATCCGGGTCAGAGTAGCGGTTGTCAGTGATGTTCTGGGGAGGCAGATCCTTGGAGGGTCTCGCAGAACTCCAGGTGTGAGCCAACGGTACCTGACTGCTGTTAGGTACCAGGATGAAACCCTCAGACCCGCTGTCAGACCTTACGCTGGTGCAGTGGACCCATGGTTCCTCCTGGTCCAGGACAAGAACCACACTACTACTAGCCCACATATATATGTTCAGAGGAGAACCAGAACTCACAGAACCAGAGTTACTCACTGTAACCCACACTACTACTAATGCAGACCACCATCACAGCATTGGACCTTCCAGTAAAAAAGAGGAAGAAGATCAAAAGGATTTCCACTAGGGTTCGCTAAAGAACGGAACCAATCAATACCCGAACCATCGGACCCGGGTTCATCTCTCAGAAGAAAGCCCGGGAAAGACCGGAAGTGAAATCCAGAACTGCTCTGGACCTGTGAGACGGCTGCAGTTGTGTCACATGACTGTGACCCAGTGGCTCATGGGAAATCTGTGTGTGATGTAATGGTTCTGACAGCAGCGTGTTCTGGTACCAACTAACAAATAACATTCTTCACAGTTCTTCCATCATGTGACCTCTGTATATTTAATACTCTGGCTCCGCCCCCTCCCAGGTCAGCCATCTCAGATGAGCACATCAGCTCCCACAATGCCCAGGGGCATGATGGGAGAGATCATGTCGCTATGGTGACAGGAGGAGGTGGTCAGACTCAGTCGTTGGACCGTGCCCTCCGACCCGCCTCCTCCTCTGCTGCAGGGACCGCCCGACAGCACTCTTTGGGTCGGAACCAGCTGCAACATCATCCCCCGCCGCCAGCAGGCACGGCCAATCAGAACGGAGTGCTGAGCAAAGAGTCCAGGTACTATTACCGTTACTGCAGTCCGGTACCGCAGAGTATTCACAAGTACTTGCTGCAAAGTCTTTGACGTCCGTTCCTCTTCAGTGAAAATCAGATCCCTCCGGCGCCGCCACCGCCGCCACCTCCTCTTCTGCAGTCAGCGCATCCCGGAAACTCCGCCCACAGCGGTACCATGGCGAGGCAGCTGCACCGGGCTGCCGCGCCGTGTAACCAAGGTAACGGGCCGTGGAGTGTGTGGCGTCAACATGGCCGCCATGTTGACGCCATAATGAAGCTCTTTAACAAATGTTTTTTCTTGTCTCCAGGTGGCGCCGGACCCACCCGCCCCTACAGCCCCTCCCCTCCCCCTTCACCCCCAGTCAACTTCGTAGTCACCCCGTCCCGCCCTGGTCTACAGGCCCCGCCTTCTTCTGCTGCAAATCCGCCACTGCTGCCGCCGCCAGACGGGAAGCCGTCTGAAGGTCCGGATGTACCGATGAACGACGCCCGCAGCGACCTGCTCGCGGCCATACGCAGAGGTCAGAATACGCCGAACCAGAACCAGAACCATGACACATAGAACTAGGGTTACATACGGTCAGGGGAGAACCAGAACTCACAGAACCAGAGTTACATACTGTAAGAGGAGAACCAGAACTCACAGAACCAGAGTTACATAGTGTCAGAGAAGAACCAGAACTCACAGAACCAAATATATCCTGACAGAGAAGAACCAGAACTCACAGAACCATAGTTACATACTGTCAGAGAAGAACCAGAACTCACAGAACCAGAGTTACATACTGTAATAGAAGAACCAGAACTCACAGAACCAGAGTTACATACTGTAAGAGGAGAACCAGAACTCACAGAACCATAGTTACATACTGTAAGAGGAGAACCAGAACTCACAGAACCAGAGTTACATAGTGTCAGAGAAGAACCAGAACTCAAAGAACCAATTATATCCTGACAGAGAAGAACCAGAACTCACAGAACCATAGTTACATACTGTCAGAGAAGAACCAGAACTCACAGAACCAGAGTTAAATACTGTCAGAGGAGAACCAGAACTCACGGAACCATAGTTACATACTGACAGAGAAGAACCAGAACTCACAGAACCAGAGTTACATACTGTCAGAGGAGAACCAGAACTCACAGAACCAGAGTTACATACTGTCAGAGGAGAACCAGAACTCACAGAACCAGAGTTACATAGTTTCAGGGGAGAACCAGAACTCCTGGGTTACATCCTGTGCAATGTGTTGAGGTTCGGTGTTGTCCGGTTCTGCAGGGATCCAGCTCAGGAAGGTCCAGGAGCAGCGGGAACAGGAGGAGGCGAAGAAACGAGAGCCGATAGGAAATGACGTCGCCACCATCTTGTCACGCCGCATCGCCGTGGAGTACAGCGAGTCAGAAGAGGAGTCCGAACTTGAGGACCAGGACTGGTCCGATTGAGGAGCCGAACCCGAGACATCAGAACCCGGCAGACGCATCTGCAGAACATGGTTATAAAAATGTTCTTGAATAGAACCAGCAGGTTCTTCAGACTAAATGTAAACATGTCAAAGAACAACATTGTTAAAGAGCGGATCCAGGTTCTCCGGGTTCTGCTCATCGTCCCGGTTCCTTTTATCCTGCTCAAAAATCTTGTAACATTTCAACGAGATATTTGGACTCGTCTTTCATCTCGTTGGGGGTCAAAGAATCTGGGATGGATAAGAAAAAAAACGAGATAAAACATGCAAAAATGCTCGTTATAATAAAAACAAAACGAACGGCTGGTTCTGAGACACAAAAAAAAAAACGTCCAAATTTCCCGACGTCTAAATCTCACGTCTTGTTTCAGGACATCTCACCGAGATAATTTTCCCTTGTTCAATCAGCAGATTGTTTTTACTTATAAGATCTAAAAACACCCCGTATTCATTATTTTTACATTTTTTACAGTGTACCATCGATTTGCTGCGTTGACTGAAAACGTCCATTTCACTTAAATATTTCGTCATACATGGTTTTCCTTTATCTCTTTTAACTTTGTATGTTTTATGTAACTCTAATATCCTGTTTTTTAGATTAGTTTAGGAGGGTCCTATTCTATTGGCTGACTCTGTATCCTTGGCGTGTCGCGGTTGCTATAGTAACCAGAGTGAAGCTGGACGTCTCCCATCGCTGACTGTGGGCGAATGATGTCATGTGACCTTGATGGCGATGTCATTGTTAATCTGTAAAAACAGGAAGTAGTAAAGTGATCCGTTGTTGTGATGTCATCTCCGCTGCCTGGAGGTGGGGGTGGGGTCAGGGGGGGTACTTCCTGTCCTGTGTCGCTGCGATTGGTTCTTCACTGTTGTTGATCTTCACAAAAAACATGAATCCTGGATTAAAAACTTTATTGGCACAAACAGTTTTTGTTTCTTGTTACTCACTTACACCAATCGGCCAGAATATGGTGGGTTCAAGGACGGGTCGGGAAAGGGACATTAAAGCGACCGCCAACAAGAGACGGACAAGTTGATAAATCAAAGCCGGTGAAATGATTAAAAAACGATTCAAGTGTCATCAAAGCCACGGAAAACATAAATGGAAAGTCATGAGGCATCAAAGCAACTGACGATAGAAAATGATTGACAGACATCAAAGCCCATTCCCAGCTGACTGTGGGTGAGAGGCGGGGTATATATCCTGGAAGAGTCCACAGCTCATCACAAGGTCGGCACAGCGAGACAGAACCATTAGGTCTACGGACGAGTGTGGATACCCAGTTTTTGGACTGTGGGCAGACGGTGAAGAATCCACAGGGAACCCACAGGGAACCCACTGGGAACCCACCCAAACACGGTCAGAACATGCAAACCCTGCACAGACAGGACGTCAGAGGTGGATTTGAACCCGTTACCTTCTTGCTGTGAGGTAACTGCTACCTGAAATTATTACAGACATCAAAGCAACTGAAGATCAAAAATCCCCCAAAAAAACCCTGAAACATCAAAGCAGGCAAAATATGAAAGGAGCGGCGTGAGACATCAAAGCCACTGAACGTGTATATAACAAGCTGAGGCGGAGACTCGGGTCGGGCGTGACGGTGCAGCCTCCAGTGAGCCGGTAGACGCCCAGCAGGATAATGAACCCGGCCAAATCCAGAATCCTCAAAGGGCGGTGGCAGAAGGCACTGGACTCGGAACCGGTGGTGCATCCTCCCGTCAAACTTCCAAACTTACTGACGGTGGACGAGCTCGAGGGCAACAACAGGGAGACTTTCCACAAGCTCCACGTAAACAGCGAGTTCCGGACGTTTAACAGCAAACTCCTGCAGATGTACAGCGCCTACCAGAACGAGGCCCGCCGCGTGGAAAAGGAGGAGATGAAGATAGAAGAAAGGAAAGGCCATCAACTCCACCTCCAGGTGAACAAAGAGGCGGACAGCAGGTACAAGGAGGAGGTCAAACGGAAGGCTCAGAAAGCCCGAGATGAAGGGGCCCGATTGTTGGCGTTCAACATTTCGCTGGCCGCTCATAGGCGAGCCCTCCTTGAGGATCAGGAGAAGCGGACCTTCATCGCTGAGGCCAGGAAAGGTCAACAGGAAGTTCTGCTGAAGAAGCAGCTGGAGCAGCACGTCAAGCAGGAGTTTGCAAAGGTTGAAGAGAGGCTGAGGAGGGACTGCGACAAACTCAGGAATACCCTTTAAGAAGAAGAGTCAAAGGTCACCAGACGTCTGCTTCCTGCTCTGGAGCCACCAGAGTAGGAACAACCTCCAATTGTGAAACCGGGCCAGAAGCGACTAGACGGCATCAGAGAGTTCAAACATGAGGCCTCTGGAGGTCACTGGAGGTCGTAGCAGCGTCGTCCACACCCACATACCTGGAGCGAGCCGGAGAGGAACTTCAAAGTTTTATCGGTGACTTGCGACCAGACGCTCTAACCGACATTAGCCGTTAGCGGCTAGCTCCAACGGTTCGGTTAGGATGTCCTCCAGGTGCTCCGGTTAGCCCACAATCACATCCAGGTGAAGAAACTCCTACAGGGTCATCGGACGTTCATGGGAAAACTGTGGCCCCGCTGCCGGCCCCCGAAGGTAAACGCAGCTCCCCGTATGAAGGGTTAGGGGGTCACTTCCTGTGTCTCCGTGTCTCTGGAGGACACCCAAGGTGTCTCAATATGAGTTCTTGTCTGGACATGTGGACATGAGGACTTTTGGAGCTGTGGACTTGACGACCTGGAGAATGATGGACTTGTTGACTTGAGGACTTGTGGATTTGAGGACTCGTCTAATTCCTGGAGTCAGAGGAGGAACAAAGTTTTGTTGTTTGGCGATAATAAAACTAGGACACATCTGATCTGTGTTAGAGCCGGACCAGAGCCGGAACAGGAAAAAGGACCAGACAGGAAGTGATATGGCCAAGACTCTCTTCACCACGATGGGGCCGATGCTGCGCCAAACCAATCCAGGTTTCTTTTAGACAGAATAAAGCCAGAATAAAGAGAATGAAACAAAGTTTCAGGTTTCAGTTAATCAAGATCAATCCAGACATGTTTTCAGCTAACCGGGATAAGTCGAGCTAGGTTATCAGTTAGCCAGGATCAATCAAGGTACGGTTTTCCCTTAGACAGGATCAATTGAGCCAGGTTTTAGGTTCTCCAGGATCAAACAAGCCAGGTTTTCAGTTAGCCAGGATCAAACGAGGTAGGGTTTTCACATACCGGGACCAATCAAGCCAGGTTTCAGTTAGACAGGATCAATTGGGCCAGTTTTCAGTTAACCAGGATAATCGAACCAGGTTTTCAGTAAGACAGGATAAATCAAGCCAGGTTTTTTTATTATACTGAATAGATAAAGTCTAAATTGAGCTAGACTTTTATATCTAATACATTGTCAATAGGCAGACAGGATAAATCAAGCCAGGAGAGAGTAGACCGGCTGAGCTGTAGTTCCACCTCTGACCTGCAGGACACAGCAGGCTGGGGGACTTTTTATGCGGTTGCACGTACTGCAGCTGTAGAAGAAGAAGAACCGGAAACCAGCTGCAGTGAGTCTTCTTCTGTCCGTCAGTTTATGAATAAAACTTTAGAATAAAGTCTGAGTTTACAGCCATTGGAGAATAAACTGTAGAACCAACAATATGATGGATCCATTAGACAAATGACGTCATTTATCTCTACGGAGAAAATAAAGAGGTATTTGTTTAATGTAAACATTATTTTTCATTATAGAGTAAAATAAGCCAATTGTATCAAAGTGTGTCTCCTTCCTTTCAGATAAATCTGGACCGAAATGTTTTCATATTGAAAGGAAGTGCAGTGCAAGTGAGTTTTATTACCTCGCAGGTGAGAGATAATATCTACATCCTGGTCTTTTCAAACTCATCATTCTTTCCAACAATCAAGTGTTTCTGTCCACAGAGGGGCGCGCTTCTTTTACAGACATGGCGGTCCAGACGTGGTGTCTGTCGTTTCGTCAGCCATATGCCGGACTGGTTCTGGATGGTGTGAAGACAGTGGAGACCCGCTGGAGGTCCCTGCTCGCCCCGCTGGAGAACCAGACCCTGGGGATCCACATCGCTCAGCGGGACTGGGAGGGGGAGGAGTGGAAGGCGGTGCTGAGCGGTCCACTGGGGATGAACTTGCCTCAGATCCAGGCGCTCATGGAGTCTGGAGAACGGTTTGGCCGCGGTGTGGTTGCAGGTGGGAGAGGTTCTGACCTGGTGGAAGAGATGTCTTACATGATTTGAGGTGCACCTGAATGCATCACGTGTCTCCATCTCTCACAGGATTAGTAGATGTGGGCAGGACTTGGCTGTGCCCTGCCTCCCTAGAGGGGGAGGAGCTTCAGCACCTCGAGCAGTCGGCCGTTCTGATTGGTCTGCAGCAGAAACACCTGACTCACCTGTCCAACCCACGATGGCTGAAGGCGCCGCTGAGGATCAGAGGAGGTCGTGATCTTTGGACTGTAGATATTCCCACAGAGCTGTTACCGTGATGACAAACTCAGTGATGTTAGCCTGCTAGCATGCTAATGTTGACATTATGCTGAATGTTAGCCTGCTAATGTGCACATTATGCTGACATGTAGCTGAATGTTAGCCTGCTAGCATGCTAATGTTGACAGGGTGCCGAATGTTAACCTGCTAACAACGTGCAGAAACCTTGTTTTGTTTTTTTTACTTATTGTTGCCATAAACATGTTTTGTAAATAAAGTTTTTTTTAACCTTCTGGTATCCGTTAGTTCTGCTGAACATGTGAGGACGGTGATGTCAGAGGTCATGTGAGAGAAGCAGTCTGCTGGTGAAACGAACTTTATTACCCAGAACAAAAACAAACCAATGAACATAAATACATCCCATCATAAACAGGGACTGAACACGCCCAGCATATAGCCCCGCCCCTCCGATTGGTTTGCAGACAACAAACTTTGACGCTACACTTGTCACCGTGGTAACAAAAGACACCAGCACCTGTGTTGCCATGGGAACGGCAGGTAACCGTGTAAAGCTAACATGAACAAAAATAGTTACTTTTTTTTTTCCCCCCGTTGTTAGCCTCAAGCTAACCTCTCAGATGGTGGGGGGGAGGCAGTGTGCTGTGAGCTGGGGGGGCGGGGCTGTGATATAACTGACCACGTGACCAGGATTGGGGGCAGGATAGTAGATCCGAGGAGCAGGCTGTAGCCCCCCCCAGTGTGTGGAAGGGGGGAGGCAGGTGTGGTAGGAGGCGTGGTGGGAGACATGGGTGGGGTGATGGGCAGGGGCGGTAGGTAGGTACGTGGCTGTGGGTGGAGCGTCATACGGCAGGTGGAGCACAGGGGGAGGGGTTTGCTGATCCTGGTACAGAAGAGTAGAGGAGGATGAGGTGGAGGTTGCAGGAGTGGAGTTGATGGAGGAGGAGCCTTCCATGGAGGAGACGGAGCCTGTTGGAGATGAAATGAATCAATGATAGATTTCTAACATGCTAATGGTAGCTTGCTAGCATGCTAATGATCACATGAAGGTGACTGAGTGCTAATGTTAGCCTGCTAACATGCTAATGATCACATGACGGTGACTGTGTGCTAATGTTAGCCTGCTAACATGCTAATGATCCCGTAAAGGTGACTGTGTGCTAATTTTAGCCTGCAAGCATGCTAATGTAGGTGAGTCACTCACCGCTGCCTTGTCCGTTGGTCTGTGCATCTCCTGCCCTGTTGCATTCTGGGTAAGAAGAGGTGGGCTGGTGGAGGCCTCGGCCCCCTTCGGGGTAAGAGGGGGGGGAAGCTGCGGGCGGAAGACGAGGGTCCCGGTCAGACAGGCGGGTCGAACAGCAGAAAAAAGCTTCAGCCAATCAGAGCAGGTCTTACCATGCAGGGTGGGGTCCTGGTTCAGGTAGGAGGGGTAGTGCTGGTAGGGGTAGGGGGCCTCTGGCAGTGGGGCGGGATACGTCTGCTGCTGTTGCCAGCAGCTCTGATGGAACCACTGTGGAGGAGAGACGGATGTCACATGACCCGATACCTGCTGCAGGTGTTACACATAACTTCAAACATCAAAGTGTAAATGATCGGTGAATAGAAGCACAAGGCGATGATAAATATAATAAATACAAATAAATTTAGAAGATAAATATTGAATCAGAACAATCAGGTGTAAATATTTGTTCTCATTCTGAGGTCAGGACTTTTAGTTCTTTTTTTAATTCATTAATAATTCATTTTAAACTTGTCTGTACTTTGACTTTGAGGATTATTGAATTTGTTCAAACAAACAAACAAACAAACATCATTTCATGAATATTAATGTTTCTGCTATTTCAGTTCAGTCGTTTTTGTTTCACAAAATGACACCAAATATTTAAAAAGTCTCTAGAGATCGAGTCAGAAAACACAGGAATTTAATTTCCATTCAATTCTAGATATCTAACCGAAAAAATGTACAACAGGAATAAAAAGAGGAATAAATCTGTGGACCCAGATTATGTTAGATTAGATTATTCTCTTTTATTAGAGGATTATTCTCTTTGATTAGAAGATTATCTTCTATTCGATTATTATATTAAAATGATTACTTACTCATTCTTTGCGGGGAGAAACGTTATTCCTAATGAAACACTATTTATAACTTAATTATTCATCTTTTATTATCAATTAACATCAATAATAAATACATAATAAACTATAATTTAATAATAAAATATTAACATGATTAATTAACAACATTCACAATGTTAATAACGAAAAAATTACGATATTAATAACATACAAGATTAATGTTATTAATACAATATTAATAATGCTATTAGTCATAAACCATTAATACTTTTATTAATTAAAAAGCACCATTATGAATTATAAAACATCAACTAACAAATTATAAACCATTGATAACTGTTCTAATAATGGAATATTAATGTTAATAATAATGATATTAATGAAATAAAACATGATCAAAAATGCTGCTTATAAAATATTAACACTATTAATCAGAAAACATTGATTATAAAACATTAATAACTGGACTAATAATGGAATATTAATAATGAAACATTATTATTACTAATAATCATCACTTGATGGTTTGAAACTTTGATTCAGACTTGAACATAATAATAGTTCTGGTCGTAGAATTATAATATATTTGCTTGTGGAACTGGAAGTTTATAATAGCGGGAATTAAACCTCCGCTAAGCGGGTTGTCTTTACTTTTGTTTGTTTGTTTGTTTGTTTGTTATCAAGATAACGGAAAAAACTTCAGGACGGATTTGCATGAAGTTTTTTCCCCCGGAGGAAAGTTTCATGATACACATGATGAAGATGAAGATTATGGAATCATTATCGTCGTGTATCTCCAAAAATATTTCATGGATCATTTTCAAACTCTATACTCACACCTGCAGACCGCTCTTACCTCATTAAAGGTCAGAGGTCATGGCTCCCTCCCCCAACACGTAAAGGTGTGGTTCTTACCTGAATGCCCAGATTGAAGTAATACTGAAGGACTCTGCAGTCTGCACACACACACACACACACACACAACCATAAAAACACACACACACACAAAAACATAAAGACACACACACACACAAACATAAAAACACACACACAAAAACATAAAGACACACACACACACAAACATAAAAACACACACACACACATTAACTGACATCAGTGAACACCGTATAATGTCAGCGTTTGATCACGTGATGTCAACATACGGGTGACCTCTGACCTCTGGGTAAATCACTGCCGTTAGGGTCATAGGAGTATGGGGGCGGAGTCACCATGGGGCAAAGAGTCTCACCCAACTCATTAACCAACCAGGGAGAGGCAGTGGGGATCGCCATGGCAACTAGGAAAAACAACCAGTCACATTACTGAGTGTGTGTGTGTGTGTGTGTGTGTGTGTGCGCGCGCGCGCGCGCGCGTTACCTGAGCGGTTCTGTGTGGTCGGCTGCAGGTGCGTAGCAGCAGGAACGTGAGATGTTGGCGAGGAAGGAGAGGAGGAGGAAGATGAGGACGAAGAGCATATGACTGCCAATGGCTTCACTCCCTGAAACACAAAGATGGTGGAGACGGCCAATCAGAGACGAGCGCCATCAGCAGCACCAATCAGAGAGGAGCATTGGCGACCTGCTGTGTGTAGCTGAAGTTCATCTCTGGTCTCCCTGGAGAGTCAGCGGGTCCTCCTTCCTGTTCCTCCTTTCACAATAAAAGCACACACTTCTATGAGAGCTTTAATCTGCAGAGGACGATGAGGTCAGAGGTCATTTGACTCACCTGGTTGGCGGAGTGTTCAGGGGTGGGGTAAACCCCTGAAGTCTGGTAGCCCTGATCTGAGGGTTAAAGGTCACATTCAGACACTTCCCTACTTCAAAAAGTGTTGGTGTCACATGACGCGGCTCACCTGGTGTGATGTAGACGTACTCCTCCGTGAACTCACCTGAAACACAAACATCAGTTGGTCTCGTGACCACGGCGGCCATCTTCAAGCGCTTCAGTCAAACGTGTGGTCGACTCACCCTGGTCCTCGACGGCGTTCACATCCTCCTGGTCGTCCTCCGAGGAACACACAGGGGTGTTTCCAGTTGGAGGGGCATGGGCGAGGGGCCCCGAGCCTCTCTGGACCCGGTAGGAGGAGCCAGACGAGGGAGGTGGAGCTCCCATGGTCGGGGTTGGCGCCACAGCTGGACCCTGGGAGAAAAGTCTTTTAGCGGAAGCAGTGATGAGACGTTTACGGGGTCACGCCATCGTTTTCTCACCGGCAGTGGCGGGAAGACGCCATCCCCCCCCTCGTCCAGCTGATAGTAGGTGAGCGGGGAGTCCATGTCGCCGGCGTCGTCCCCCGCCTCGGAGAACCCAAACTGACAGTCTTTATTCAGGTGACGGCGACTACGACTGAACAAACACACCATCAACCAACTTATTGCTGACTAATCAACCATTACCCACAATTCTCAGCGTTTGTTTACCGTGACCTGAAAGCGTAGTTCTCATAGTCATGGCAATACCGTCTGCTAGGGTGGTAGTAGGTCAACTGTGGACCAATCAGGTGACGGTTCAGGAAACGGGTGGAGCTTCTGACCAAAATCATATGACATGGACAAACACACACACACACACACACACATTCATATACACACCTCAGTGTTACAAACTAAGACGATGTACTGCTAGAGGTGAAAGGTCAGAACCCACCTGGAGGCTCCATAGCGATGTGGTCTGGCGGTCGGATGGTGGTGGTGGTGTGGGGGGGCATAAGGGTCATAGGCTAAGGCTCCAGGTGAAGGGGGTGGTGGTGGGCGTGGGTGACCTGCTGGTTGGAAGCGGGGAGGCAGACCAGACGGGGTGGGTCCTCCATAGGATGAGGGCGGAGGAATCATCAACTCCACCCCTTTCACGCCGTTGCTGCCACGAGACTTCCTGAAGTAACGCTGGCGGTGATGGCGTTGACCACGAGAGTCCAAATCTAAAAAGTAGAGATGGTGTTACAGTGGGTATGGATGGTGTAACAGTGGGTAAGGATGGTGTTACAGTGGGTATGGATGGTGTTACAGTGGGTTACAGTGGGTATGGATGGTGTTACAGTGGGTAAGGATGATGTTACAGTGGGTAAGGATGGTGTTACAGTGGGTATGGATGGTGTTACAGTGGGTATGGATGGTGTTACAGTGGGTATGGATGGTGTTACAGTGGGTATGGATGGTGTTACAGTGGGTTACAGTGGGTATGGATGGTGTTACAGTGGGTATGGATGGTGTTACAGTGGGTATGGATGGTGTTACAGTGGGTATGGATGGTGATACAGTGGGCATGGATGGTGTTACAGTGGGTTACAGTGGGTATGGATGGTGTTACAGTGGGTATGGATGGTGTTACAGTGGGTATGGATGGTGATACAGTGGGTATGGATGGTGTTACAGTGGGTATGGATGGTGTTACAGTGGGTATGGATGGTGATACAGTGGGTAAGGATGGTGTTACAGTGGGTATGGATGGTGTTACAGTGGGTATGGATGGTGTTACAGTGGGCATGGATGGTGTTACAGTGGGCATGGATGGTGATACAGTGGGTATGGATGTTCATGTACCCAAGTCTCCTTTTCTGGCTGGAGCGACGTTCCAGGCAGGAACTGGATTCACTGGTTTCAGGTCTGTCAGAGGAACCAGGTGTCTGAGGACGAGAAAAAACATCAGAACTGTTGAGGGACCGGGTCGGGGTCTACGTTCAGTTTGGGGTTCGAGATCTAGGCTTAGGCTTGGGTTCGGGTTCAGGTGAAAAACCTCACTTCTCGCCCAGCTCTTCGATGAAGACAGTGACGGCCGATGGGTGGGTTCCCACTTCCTGGATGAAGGCATTGTAGAACTTCCCTTTGGGCTCCAGACGCACCTGAAACAGGTCAAACATAAACATCACATAACCCCGCCCCATTCCTCTGTGAGGATGCCACCCACAGAGGAAGACCCTCAGGAGGTCTTCCGGGTCGAACATCTGACAACATTATGGTGTAAATGCTGTTCAGTGGGTCTGAGGTTGTGGTTCTGATGCGCCGCCTCCACATCGCACATCCAGAGCCCTCTAGGAAAGATGGGACAGTAACAGACTGGACCTGCAGGAGCCAAGCAAGGTCCGGTTCATGTCTTCGGGTCCGATGGTTCTGGGAGCGATCAGCACCTGTTTTGTTAGAAGCGCTTTGAAGGACCCAGTAGATTCTTTGGAGTGGTTCTGGGTCCATTTTGGGATTTTTAATTTCAATGAAAGTACAGAATGCATCCTTTCGAGGCAGTGATTGGCACCCGGTGGGTCCAACAGGTCCGATCCTTTACTCAACTAATATTTGCCTTTTATCTGGTCGCCTATCGCATCTTCACTACAGATGCACACGGACTAGTAGACTCCACCCACTGAGACGCGGACCTGGGTCTGGTGACGCTGGAAGAGCACATGCACAGCACTACAGCAGAAGACGGTCAGGATCTTTAGACTTTGATGTTTTTCTAACTGGATAATTCTTTTGACAGATAATTTCCTACCTGACAATTATTCTGGCTTTGATGTTTTTCATACCCGAGTAATTATTTTTGACTTTGATGTTCCTCACACCTCAAAATTATTCTGGCTTTGCCGTTTTTCAAACCCGAGTAATTACTTTTGACTTTGATGTTTCTCACACCTCAATTATTCTGGCTTTGCTGTTTTTCATACCCGAGTGATTATTTTTGACTTTGATGTTTCCCACACCTCACAATTACGCTGGGTTTGACATTTCTTACAATTATTGTAGCTTTGATGTTCTCCATATCTGTGTAATTACTTTTGACTTTGACGTTTCTCACACCTCAATTATTCTGGCTTTACTGTTTTTCATACCGAAGTAATAATTTTTGACTTTGTTGTTTCTCAAACCTAATAATTATTCTAGCTTTGATGTTTTTCATACCAGAGTAATTATTTTTGATTTTAATGTTTCTCCCCCCTTTCAATCATTCTGATTTTTTTCTTACCCAAGTAATTATTTTGGCTTTGATGTTTTTCGTACCCAGGTCATTATTTTGGCTTTGATGTTTTCTTACCTGACACTTGTCTCCCAGGAAGTATTGCCTGCCCGCAAACACCATGTACTCCGTCTTCTGCATCTCTGCGGGAGAATACAGGAAACAGGTAAGCCCACCTGACAGGTCTTTGATGTCACAAAGACATCACAGTCACATGTAGAGATGCTACTAACAATAATCTAGTCAAAAGGTTTGGAACTAACAGTTAAAACATCTGGAAAATAAAAGTAACGTTACGAACATACTTATAATGTTATGGCTGATCTCTGGACCAACAGGTATCCTGTTAGTGGTTATAATGTTGTGGAAGATCGAGGCTAACGAGGTCATGTGATTCACTCACTCAACAGTCAGACGGAAAAAGGCGGGAAAATGATCAAAAAACAAACACGAGACAAAATGCAGTAAAACCAGTCGATAGGTTTTCTCCCCGTCTCTGATGAAACCACGTTTCTTTAAAAAAAAAGTATTTATCTGTTGATGAGCTCATTAAAACTTCCTGCTCGGAGGGCGAGAAGCGTGGCGACCCCCGCGCCTCCCTGGTCGCCATGGTGAATCAAAGTATCAGAGCTCCACTGATGATGGCGTTTGATCGTCCTCCAGCGCCAGTTCAACTCAGAGTTCCTGAAATAGACCCCAGGATGTGATGAGAGAGGACATGCTGTTGGTTGGATGTGACAGAGGACGATGGAAGCATACGATTCGCCGTGGGTCATCATCAGGGCCGTGACTAAAGCCTGGCGTACCATCTTTAAGAGCGGGGCTAGAGAAGCTAGCTAGAGAAGTTAGCACTCTATACCATCAAACGTAGCTAGCTTACCCACAATTCTCTGTCCACGTCGTCCTAGCCACCCACTAGTCCCGACGCACCGGTACCTCTTCTTCACCTCCACCAAGGGAGGAGGCTATGTGTTCATCTCCCGCGCTACGTCTCGCCTTTTAGGGGGCAGGATTTGGAAAAACTACAAATTTACCCAGATGTGGTATTTTGCGTATTTTGAGGCGATTCAATTTTGGTGACGTCAGCGGAGAATGGCGTTCTTACGTTCGTCCAAACATCACCTTTACATCACCTTTGCCCCTATAACAACAAAAGTATGAGGCCTGCATCTGTTCAGGTTGTGAAGTGAAGATTACGACGAGTTCAAAGCGGGGATAAAGCGTAGTAAAAGCGGGAACAAACAAAACTTCCAAATGAATCTTTATTGACATTTGGACAATGCGACAACAGGCTTTCCGGGCCGATCAGTACCGAATGAAACCTCCCGTTAATCATTCACTCCATATCGTTTGCAGTGGTCTCGGTGGTGGATTTAAAGACCCTACTAGCTGCGTCCTTTTTCGACTTTTTCAGCAGATACCCCATCAGAGTCTCGATGATGCGATGGTTAAACCAGACCTCCTTGTCCAGCAGGCGGGTCCGTACCACCTCCATCCGGGTGAAGTCCCTGCTCAGCTTCTTGCGGACTGCTCTGATGATTCTTCCAATACAGCAGTCGTCCATCTCTAAAGTGACATCAGAGCCCATCATTTCCCCAAGGAGGATTTCTTTCAGGGTCACAATGATGTCATCAATGTCCTCCTGGGGCTGGTGGTCTTCCAGAACCTCCCTCACTAGCCTGCTTACTAAAATATCCACCGCACCGTACCGCTTATCTAGTTCTGGACCCAATAATAATGAGGTACAGCCTGGAAACGTTGTGGTCAAAGTGTCCCCGCCCCCTGACAAGGTACTACCTGGAGACGCCCTTGTCAAAGTGTCCCCGCCCCCTGACAAGGTACTACCTTGAGACCCTATGGTGACAGTGTCCCCACCCCCTGACAAGGTACTACCTTGAGACCCTATGGTGACAGTGTCCCCGCCCCCGAATAAGGTACTACCTTGAGACCCTATGGTGACAGTGTCCCCGCCCCCTGACAAGGTACAGCCTGGAGCCCTGGTCAAAACGTCCCCACCCCCTAGCAAGGCAGTATCTGGGGACGCCCTTGTAAACATGTCCCTACCCCCTAACGAGGTTTTCCCTGGAAAGGCTGTGGTTAACGAGAACCTATCCCCTAGTGAGGACCTGCGTACGGGTCCTGGAAGGTCCACGACGAGTCTCTGAATCCTGGACACAGTATCACAGACACCGTCCCTCTTGTCTTGCTGGACCTGCTGGTTCAGCCAGGTCTCCAGTAGGTCCATGAACCGGTCTGCCTCCATACTGGTGTCGCTGCGTTTCGGCCGCAGCCGCCATCGCTCAGGGTTGAGGTGGTGGAACACGAGATCCGCCAGGCACTTGGAGGTGTGGCTATGATCGCCACAGGAGATGTGATTGGCCATGTCTCGGTAGAGACACGCCTCTTCTGATGTGTTTCCTGTTGGCGGACCTTCCTCCGGAGGGATCATTCCCTCCATGAGCCATTCCACGCCCTCCAGTAGTCTGGATACAGACGCTGGCCCCTCAGTGGGGGCGGAGCAATCAAATCTTCTCGCCAGCCTAGCCACAAAAGCCGCAACGGACACTTTGGCGAATCTGTTGACCAAGACCACCTCAATCTTCCGTCCCACCTTTCTCAACATCTGAGGAACGGCGTCTGTCTCCAAGTCCAGTTCTTCCCGGATGACCTGGACGATCTCTGAGGCGGTCAGCTCGCTGTCCCGGGAGGTGCTGGACGCCACCTGCTGGCGCTCCGTCTCCGTCATTTGGGCCGCATCGCAGTTCACCGTAAGCAATTCGTCCAGGATGTTCCGGATGGCAGCGGTCACTGAACAATCACCTTCTGCGCAGAAATCCTCCGCTTCCAAAGACGTCACAGGCGTGGGGTCCGCCTTCTCGTCCTGCCCGTCTGCGATCTCAGCCACCGAATGTCGACGACTGGTCGTCCGAACTTTATCCTCGCCGGGACCTCTCGCCATCTTAGACAGCAGTGACCCCAACATGGACGTCTGTACTTCATGCTCACCGGGACCGCTCGCCATCTTAGCCGGCAATGACTTAAAGATGGTCGTCTGTGCCGCCATCTCCTCAGGACCGCTCATCATCTTAGTCGCCAGCGACTTAAAGATGGACGTCTGTACCGCCGTCTCACCTGTAGTGCCTGTCATCTTGGCCGTCAGCGACTTAAAGATGGTCGTCTGGACCGCCTTCTCGCCAGGACTGCAAGCCATCTTAGCCGTCCAGGACTTAAAAATGGACGTCTGGACCGCCTTCTCACCTGGACTGCTCGTCATCTTAGCCGCCAAAGACTTAAAGATGGTCGTCTGGACCGCCTTCTCGCCAGGAATGCTCGTCATCCTCGCCGCTGATGATGATGACGATGATGATGTCTATGCCAGTGCTGTCGCGGCTGAGCCTATCGTTGCTGCAATCGTCTCGGAAGATCAGAGGCTTCATGTTTGTTTTTTGGTTTTTGGATCTTGAGGTTGGCTAAGATGTAGAACTTAAGTTTGATCTTTTATAGTGACATCATCAAACATCAAAGTAAATACAAGATGAAAGAACCTTGAATTCCACACCTGAAGATGGAACAACCAGTCAGGGGCCGGCGTGTTTTTCCACCCCTGAGATTTGCATGTAAATCCTAGAGGTGATTAAATCTTGGAGACGTTACGATAGTTGCAGAATTTACAGTAAAATAAAAATAACTAAGTCGTTTGGGGGGGCGGAGTCAGAGAGATGGCGTTCCACACACACGCAAAGGTTTTCCCAAACATTATCTTTGTGCCTGAGCAAAACGATGACATCTTGCGTAATTATGCCTTCATCATTTCTCACCAAGAAACAGAAAAGGCGGCGATTGAGGAGGGACGGAAACGGGGGCTGGGTGTGCTGAACAGAGACGCTGAAATGGACGGCGCAAGAGAATGAGGAGAGACAAACGATTCCAGAGTATTTGAGAGATACTCGGAGAGTTTGTCAGAGTTTTCGGAGAACACTACTGAGATAAACAAGTGTTCAGTGACACACAGCTGGGTCACATGACCTCATCAGACTATGCGTAGAACACGCAGTAAAGGCAGACTAGATGGGTGTGGCCAGAGCTGTGTGGGTGTGGCCAAATAGATCTTTGCTGTCCTAAAAGAACAGGTGAGATCATTTCACCAGGAAACATGGTTAAGGGTGTCACAGTAAATTGTTTCCTGACTATAGAAAACCTGGGCGTGTCACATTAAAAGGGGTCCTACCTTTGCATGTGTCCTGCCACACGTCGAACTCCAGGTTCCGGTAAACGTCTCCGTCAAGAGACTTCATCACCTTATAAGGAAGTGTCAGTCTGGAAGGGGGCGGTGCTTCGCAAGGAGGCTGACCAATAGAAACAGTCCGGATTCAGTCACATGATCACACTGATGTCTAGCACTGTCTCCTGTCGTGACATCATCACGCCTCTATCTCACCTTCGAGTCGTCAGTCGCAGCTCGCAGTTTTTCCTCCGTGACTCCGCCCACCTCCGATTCCTCCCTACAAATAGCTCAGCATTAAGACTAAAAGCAGAGGTTAGCCTAGCTTAGCATTAAGTCTAAAAACAGAGGGAAGGCTGTAGTAAGCTTAGCATTAAGACTTAAAACAGAGGGGAGGATGTAGTTAGCTTAGCATTAAGACTAAAAACAGAGGGTAACTGCCAGTCTAGCTTAGCATTAAGACTGAAATCAAGAGGGGGAAAGCCGACCTAGCTTAGCATGCAACTGGTTAAACTTTGTACGTTATTCTTCTACTCCTATCCTACTTTCTGCTCCTCGACATTGTCTGCCAGTTTTTCCAGTGGGTGGAGAAAATTCTCCCTCGTCTTCATCGTTTAACATTCACAGTAACAAAAAACACGACATAATAGATTAAATATTAAAGATGGACCAGTCCCCCAATTCATTACTTTTACTTTGGTACGTATTGAAAACACGTCTATTTTTTATTATTTTTTAAACTTGCAATGCATTCTGGGATTTGTAGTATTTGCCGTGTTTGTGTAAGGCTGAACGTCGGCTGCTAGGGAAAAATAATTTACCTGTGACCTCGGTCCTCAGGTGTGTCGTAGCAGAGGTCGACATCACTACACATGGAAGGGCTATTTCTATAGCGACGACCTCCGACCCTGAAGGCCTCCATGGCCTGACAAAGCTCCGCCTCCTCCAAGCCGAACACCTGAGTGTAAAGCAGCTCGTAGAGGAGTGCTAAAACACACACACACACACCAAGTTGACTGTATCTTTAGAGCTGTCAATCACTGTGAGCAGCCAATCAGGGACGAGTACTCACACTGACAGAGTGCGGCGGAGGCGGGGTAACTCCTCTGGTAAACAATGTCATACAGGCCATTGATGGAGCAGCAGAGCGTCACCTAGACAACACAGAAGACTGACAATCATACCGACCAATCACCTTTCAGTCATGTGACCTACTGAGCAATTACATTCAGGGTACAGCAGGACCCGGACCGATCCAGTACTGATCCAGTACGGAACCACTTTGGATTGTCTGGAGTGGTCACGGGTTTTTTCCAAACCTGTAGATCATCCCTGATGACATCACAGTAAACGATACAACCAATCAGGGCTCAGTTCTTCCTCACCTTGTCCACAAAGTCGTCCTCTGAGATCACGGTGGCCGGTTTCCCCGGGAAACGGTAGATCAGGAAACACCGCCTGCACACCATTAAAGGGACAGTACAACATTTAGTCTGTCCGATAACAGCTAGCCTAGCTTAGCACAAACGGGTAAAAAGTTTTCAAACGCGTATTTTGGAAAATGATTTTAAAAAAAGAAAAACACTTATTTACTTGAAGAGCTGAGACAGAGCCCTGATCTCCACGTGACCCACCGTCTCCTGAAAACACACACAGACACACCTGTGAAAACACACACACACACACACCTGTGCAAAGGTGGATCAGGGGACCAGACGGACTCACCTTTGGATCCTCCAAACGTTCCAGGTATTTCTCAAAGGAACCTTCAACAAACTGAGGCAGAGAGACAGAACTAGTCAGTGGGTCGGTCTATATGTCGTCAGTGGGTCAGTCGATGTGTCGTCAGTGGGTCGGTCTATATGTCGTCAGTGGGTCGGTCGATATGTCGTCAGTGGGTCAGTCTATATGTCGGTCAGTCTATATATTGTCAGTGGGTCGGTCTATATGTCGGCCAGTGGGTCGGTCTATATGTTGTCTGTGGGTCGGTCTATATGTCAGTCAGTGGGTCAGTCTATATGTCGGTCAGTGGGTCAGTCTATATGTCGGTCAGTGGGTCAGTCTATATGTCGGTCAGTGGGTCAGTCTATATGTCGGTCAGTGGGTCAGTCTATATGTCGGTCAGTGGGTCAGTCTATATGTGGGTCGGTCTATATGTTGGTCAGTCTATATGTCGTCAGTGGGTCGGTCTATATGTCGTCAGTGGGTCGGTCTATATGTCGTCAGTGGGTCGGTCTATATGTCGTCAGTGGGTCGGTCTACATGTCGGTCAGTGGGTCGGTCTACATGTCGGTCAGTGGGTCGGTCTACATGTCGGTCAGTGGGTCGGCGTTGTCTGTGATGCAGAAAGAGGGAGAACTTATTAGTACGTCAACAGATCAGACAGTCAGTAGGTTAGACAGTTTGGACCGGGTCAGTACATCAGTTAGGAGGTCAGAGAGTTGGTCAGTAGTTCAGTGTGTTCTGACTCACAGGTTCGAAGTTCGCCCTGTTGGCTCTCATGAAGTTGGCACAGTCCTGGCGAATCTTCTGGTGGTAGTTCTGAGAGAAGTACAACTACACGCACGCGCGCACACACACACACACACACACACACAGAACCACACACAGTTTACCGGGAACCTGTTCTCTCTGACAGTTGGACTTGTTAGGTTTGGTGACCCCCACGTCTGACCTTCCCTGTCGTTAGCCCCATGCTATCCCTTAGCCGGCTCACCTGTTCGGACACGGCCCGGAACAGACTGGACGCGTCCCGGGCCACCATCTTTCGGTAGAGACCCAGACTACTCAGGTACTCGTCCATGTTGACGAAGTACTTCCTGACGGTTTTCTGCATTCCCTCCTCCGGTAAACTCACGGCTACAGTCCGGTACGGTCGGTCCAGCGCTCGAACCTCTCTCCGGGAGTCCACAGGTGAGATCAATCAGGGGTGATCAGCTCGCGACACCGGCTGAGACGTTCAGGGACCGACCGAGGGTCTGAAATTTACAGAACAAGACTCTCTGCTGTCGGAATATTATTATTATAGTTGTAATTATTGATGCTGCTATCGATGTTTTTTTTAATTCTTTTATTTATGTTTCATACCAGCGCACCTCAGACTGATGGTTCTGGAGTTTTGGATCCAGCAGGAGGCGCTGCAGCTTCAGCCTTTTATTACACGTAGAAGAAGTAGAGTTATGCTGCGCATGCGTACCAGCACACATGTAGTCCCCTTCAGGGTCAACATGCTACATTTTGGTTTAGTTTGATCCGGTTCCGTGATCGACATGTTCCGACTGCTCCCCCGGAGGCTCAAGCCCCTGGGCGGGCCGTCGTTCTGTCTTTCGGCCCGCTCAGCTCGCCCTTTAAGCGGCTCTCCTCCTCCGGAGCTCTCCGCTGCCCAGATCCGAGACACCTTCCTGGACTTCTTCCGGTTCCAGCACGGACACCGACTGGTCCCGTCCTCCCCGGTCCGGCCCCGAGGAGACCCCACCTTGCTGTTCGTCAATGCCGGCATGAACCAGGTCAGTTTTGAGGCGGCCCGGTTTGTTCCGGAGCGAGAACAACCGGTCTGAGCGGATTTAAGCTAAAAGAGGCTAGCTACCGGATATGAGCTAGTGATTTCAAAATAAAGGCACCTGCTGTCAAACCTGATGACTGTGGACTCAAGTGGACCCGTCCCTATAGACTGATCCATGTAGACCGGTATCTGTAGACCGGTTCATATAGACTGATCCAGGTAGGAGTAGATAAACCAGAAGTCCAGTAGTAGTAGTTATTGTACTAGTACTCAATCGGTTCCTGGTCTTTACCTGATTACTAGTTGCATTACCTGTTTCCTAACCTGGTCCTGCTTCTGATCCGTGAACTAGAACTACCATCAGTACCGGTCCTGACCTGTTGACTAGTTGTAATACCTTCCTAGTCCTGACCTCTGACCTTTGACTGTCTGGTTTCAGTTCAAGCCCATCCTCCTGGGGACCGTGGACCCCCGCAGTGAGATGTCGTCGTACCGCCGCGTGGTCAACAGTCAGAAATGCGTGAGAGCCGGGGGGAAACACAACGACCTTGAGGACGTGGGCCGAGACGTGTTCCACCACACCTTCTTCGAGATGCTGGGGAACTGGTCCTTTGGAGACTACTTCAAGGTGAGGAGAAAGAGGAGCGGGACGGCGTTCCCTCTGTCCTCCGTCACTGACCCCGGTCTCTGTGCAGGAGGAGGCATGCGGTATGGCGTGGAGCCTCCTCACCGAGCATTATGGGATACCTGCTGACCGACTGTACGTGTCCTACTTTGCTGGAGATGCGGCGTCTGGTTTACCGGCTGACGAGGAGACGCGTCTCATCTGGTTGGAGATCGGGTAGGTGAGGTTTCTGCTGGTCCCAGAAAGACCTGGTCTCTGTCTCTGACCCACGTCGCCTCCTCAGGGTTCCTCCTGGTCGCCTCCTACCGTTCGGACTGAGGGAGAACTTCTGGGAGATGGGGGACACGGGCCCCTGTGGGCCCTGCACCGAGATCCACTACGACCATGTAGGAGGACGAGACGCTACCGCGCTGGTCAACGCCGACAGTCCAGACCTGGTGGAGATCTGGAACCTGGTCTTCATGCAGTTCAACAGGTCCTCATGCTCATTTCTAGTCTCTTTGATCTTGTCGCTAGTCTTTCAGCTGGTTTGTAGTCTTTGTGAGCTTCTTTCAAGTCTCTTTCAGGTCGTCTCTTGCTCCAGCCAGCTTATTTTCTAGTCTCATTCAACTTGGGTCGTTTTTAAAGTCATTCCTAGTCTCAATGATGTCATTCCTAGTCTCAATGATGTCACTCTCCCACTCGTTCGCTGTCATGTTTGGATTCAGGGAGGCGGACCACAGCCTGCGGCGGCTCCCCCAGTTCAACGTGGATACTGGGATGGGACTGGAAAGACTGGTGAGCGTCCTGCAGGGTCAGAGGTCAAACTACGACACGGACCTGTTCACGCCGCTGCTACACGCCATCCAGCAGGTGCGTCCGAGTACTATAGCAGAGGTAGACTTCTGAAGACCACCAGCCTTGTTCTTCCTGACATGATGACCTCTGACTGAAAGCCACCCGTTGCCACGGTGTTTTGTGCGTCCTCAGAGATCAGGGGCGGGACCATATGGTGGCAGGACAGGGGCAGCAGACAAAAAGAGGGTGGACATGGCGTACCGCGTCGTGGCGGACCATGTCAGAACTTTGTCGGTGTGCATCGCCGACGGCGTTCATCCAGGCATGTCGGGAGCAGAGTGAGTAACGAACCAATCAGCCGTCAGGATTCCAGGATGGCCTATCAGCCGTCAGCTTAATGGGGGCGTGTCGTCTGCCGTCAGGTTGGTGCTGAGGAGGATCCTACGGCGGGCGATTCGGTTCTGTGTCGAGGTCCTTCAGGTTCCTCAGGGAACTCTGGCCAGCCTGGTTCCCACAGTCAGCCACATACTGGTAAACGGCATTACCCACAATGCATGGCTGTGTAACATTTAAAGTATGCGGAGAGGGACATGAACAACAGCCACTGATCTGCTGGTTTAATCGTTGTGTTGCCAGGGTGACGTGTTTCCGGAGGTCCGCAGGGAGGAAGCCAGGGTGAGGACTTATCGCTCATGTCTCACGCTCTTCGTCCGTTACCATAGAGATCCGTCTCCGTAACCGCGTGTCGGGTGTGATGGAAGGATGAACGGGTCACGGAGGAGATGTTGGACCTTATATAAAATTGAGGGTTGAACCTGACCCTGTCGTCCAGGTGTTAGCGTCCTTTAGCCTGCTTTAGCTCCTCTTGGATTTGGAGTCTATTTTTTTTTGTTCCGGCGTCTTTTAGCTGGTTTCGGTCTGGTCGTCAGGAGACTTTGATTGACAGCTGCTCTTCCCACAGATCATGGAGGTCATCAATGAGAACGAGGATCAGTTCCTGTCTTCTTTGAAGCAAGGCAGCAGGTTGATCCAGAGAACCCTCAACAGAAAGGACTTCAAACATGGAGCCTTCCCAGGTCAGTTCCTCCCTGAGCCACTGGAAATCCCAGCAGCCACCTGGGCAGGTGTTAGCATCATTCAGAACACCAGGCTGATCATCTGGGGTCACTTTGGTGTGCAGATGTCAGGCTAGCCTCTGTTAAATCTGTGAGTGTGTGTGTGTGTGTGTGTGTGTGTGTGTGTGTGTGTGTGTGTCTTCCAGCCGCCGTGGCCTGGTCCCTCCACAGGGACCTGGGTTTCCCTCTGGACCTGGTGGACCTGATGCTGGAGGAGACGGGGGTTCAGGTGGACCGCGAGGGGCTGGAACGACTGATTGCTGAACAACAGAAGGTGCAGCACAACTCCTATATCTATAACTCCCATCATTTATGTGTAATTATTCAGCGGGGTGTGTCCTGGTGATGATGTCACCATCACCTGTCTGTGCCTCAGGTGACCTCTGACCTGCAGTCCGCTCACCAGTCCCAGGTGACCTTGGACGTCCTCACCCTGGCAGAGCTGCAGCGACTTGGTGTCCCTCACACCGATGACAGCCTCAAGTACCAGTACCGCCTGGATGAGGACCGATACGGTACCAGTCCCTCAGACCGGACCCCCGACGTGGGTCCTAGAGTAACCAGTCAGACAGGAAGTACAGTCGGACTGTAAATGTAAAATATTATTAAATCAGTCAGACAGGAAGTACAACCAGACTGTAAACAGGAAATACAGTTGGACTTTAAATAAGGAAATACAGTTGGATTGTAAACAGGAAGTACAGTTGGACTTTAACAGGAAGTACAGTTGGATTGTAAACAGGAAGTACAGTTGGCCTTTAAACAGGAAGTACAGTTGGATTGTAAACAGGAAGTACAGTTGGATTGTAAACAGGAAGTACAGTTGGACTTTAAACAGGAAGTACAGTTGGCCTTAAAACAGGAAGTACAGTTGGACTTTAAACAGGAAGTACAGTTGGACTTTAAACAGGAAATACAGTTGGATTGTAAACAGGAAGTACAGTTGGACTGTAAACAGGAAGTACAGTTGGATTGTAAACAGGAAGTACAGTTGGACTTTAAACAGGAAGTACAGTTGGCCTTAAAACAGGAAGTACAGTTGGACTTTGAACAGGAAGTACAGTTGGACTTTAAACAGGAAGTACAGTTGGACTGTAAACAGGAAATACAGTTGGATTGTAAACAGGAAGTACAGTTGGACTTTAAACAGGAAATACAGTTGGATTGTAAACAGGAAGTACAGTTGGACTTTAAACAGGAAGTACAGTTGGATTGTAAACAGGAAGTACAGTTGGCCTTTAAACAGGAAGTACAGTTGGACTTTAAACAGGAAGTACAGTTGGACTGTAAATTAGATATCATTAAAACAGTTAACAGGAAGTGCTTTCTCTAAAACCACGATGATGTCACTGATGGATTACATCCTGGTACATGAGCTCAGTGGGCGCCGCTGCTGAGCCCTGGTGGAAGACTCCTTCTGATTTCTTGTCCTTCCTCAGTTTTCCCAGAATGCTCTGCAACTGTCCTGGCGCTCTTTGACGGTCAGACCTTGGTGTCAGAGGTTATAGAGGGTCAGCGCTGCGGCGTCATCCTGGACCAGACCTGCTTCTACGCTGAGCAGGGGGGGCAGTCACATGACCAGGGCTATTTCACCCAGGATAGTCTGCAGGTGAGTTTGCTGCCACAGGTGCAATGCATTATGGGAAGGTGTGTCCAGTCCAGGTGTGAGTCTGGATGTATATTGTCTCTCAGGACGTCCTGTTCCCCGTAGAAGCCGTGCTCATGGCGGGGGGGTACGTGGTCCATCAAGTGACTGCATCTGAGCGCCTGAAGACTGGAGACCAGGTTCAGCTACACCTGGACCAGGTAAACATGTATGTACGCTTGAGACGGTCATGTGACTGTCCTGCTGTCTGACGGGAGGACGGTCATGTGACTGTAGTCATGTGACTGACAGGTGCACAGGTTGTCCTGCATGGTGAAGCACACGGCGACTCACGTCCTGAACTTCGCTCTGAGGACGGTTCTGGGACCGTCCGTCCAACAGCGAGGATCTCACGTGTCCGCCGACCGCCTTCGCTTCGACTTCACCGCCAAGGTAGAACGCCTTATGATCACTGGTCTCCTGTCTGATGACATCACAGACTCACCTGTTGTATGGTCCAATCAGGGCTCTCTGAGCGTGGCTGAGCTGCAGCAGGTAGAGAGGCGTGTCAATGACATCGTCACAGCCAATCACATCGTCCACATCCAGGAGCTTCCTCTGGAGGCCGCCAGGAGGATCGCCGGTCTGAGGACGGTGGACGAGGTGACCGTCAGCTGGTTGTTCACCTGTTTGTTTAGTAGGAGTGTAACCCTGAAATCAGGTTTAACAAACTCTGAGTTGATTAATCCTTAATCTCTGATGTGAGGAATGTGAGTTTGTTAAACCTGAGATGAGGGAGTTTCCCTCAACTCAGGTTTAACTAATTCTGAGTTTCCACACTTTCACTTTCTGAAACACCGTTATGTCTGTCTGTCTGTGACCATGTCTGTCTGTCTGTTACCCTGTCTGTCTGTCTGTTACCCTGTCTGTCTCACTGTTACCCTGTCTGTCTGTCTGTTACCCGGTCTTTCTGTTGACCTCACTGTTTAACTGTGGGTCTCAGATGTACCCTGATCCGGTTCGGGTGGTGTCGGTGGAAGTTCCGGTCTCTGACCTGTTAGATGGTCGGACAGACAGACAGACGTCTGTGGAGCTCTGCTGTGGAACGTAAGTCTGAGACTGACCCTCCTCACCTTTCCTCACCTCCTCACCCCTTCACCTGTCCTCACCTGTCCTCGTCTCCTCATCCCTTCACCTGTCCTCATCTCCTCACCCCTTCACCTGTCCTCACCTCCTAATCTACTTTCTTCCTCACCGGGTCTCACCTGTCCATGTCCAGTCACCTGCTGCAGACTGGCGCCATCAAGGACCTGGTTCTGGTCTCGGAGAGGCAGATGGTGAAGGGAATCAGTCGGGTCGTAGCCGTGACAGGACATGAAGCGACACGGGTCAGTTAGCTTAGCGTAACGACAAGAAGACAAACGGAGACGTCTAATTGGACGCAGCCTGCTCAAACTGTGATGTCATCATTCCCTCAGGCTCGAGAGGCGGCTCAGGTTTTGACTCAGGAGGTGGACTCTCTGTCAGCCAGACTTGAAAGCTCCGCCCCTCTCAGCCTGGACTCCACCCACCGTCTCTCCAAGGAGGTTGGCATCCTCTCTGATGTACGTATACTACCCATGATGCATTGCAGTCCCACGATGAGCGTTCTGCTGTTTGAGCCCTTAACTTTGTCTTGCAGGCGGTGGACAACACGCCCGTCCCCCAGTGGCGGCGGCGAGAGCTGCAGACTCGCCTCAAGGCACTGCAAAGGAGCAGCAACACCGGCGTGAGGAAGCTGGAGACCCGAGAGGTGAGACCGTCACGCCGTCCGTTACGTTCAGAGTGAATGTGGGTGGAGTCTGACTTGTTGATGTTTCCCATCATGCTTTGCTCAGGCGGCAGTGAGGGCTCAGGCTCTGCTGGAGAAGAACGGCGTGAAGGATCTGCTGGTGGACTGCATGGAGACGGACTCCCTGCCGGTGAGCTCACACTACCCATAATGCTCCTTGGATGGTCGATGTGATGACATGACATCAACTTAACCAACAGATGGTGATGAAGACGGTGAACCAGCTGAGCGCCGCTGCTCCCCACAGTCATGTGATGCTGCTCGCCCACCAGAGGCATTCTGGGAAAGTACTCTGTGCCTGTCAAGTTCCCAAGGTAACATGTCGGTGACATTAGGTGGGCGGGGCCTCTTGACCTTAATTCATCTGATTGGCCGTCCTCTCCCTCCTCAGGATTCTCCGTCCTTCTCGGCCTCTGATTGGGCGGTGGCAGTGTGTCGTTATCTCGGCGGGGGGAGCGCCGGCGGCTCCTCGCTGGTCGCCAAGGGAACAGGAAGCTGCAGTGACATCACCGAGGCGCTGAAGTGGGCGGAGGAGTTTGCACACCAGAAGACACGGCGGTGATGTCATGAAGCAAAGTATGATGTCATGGCATCTCCAGCGTGTGGCTTAGGGGTGCATGTTCCTGCACCTATAACGACCATTTCCTGTCTGGACAAGAAGGTTCAGGCCTTCGCGACCCTGAACAGGATACACGGTTACGGAGAATGAATGAATAAAATACACGGGATTTTCAGAATAAAAGCCCGTGATGAACCTATAACTTTTAATTAACATTGCTGCTTTTTGGTCATGTTTTTATATAGTTATATTTTTTTATTGATGATTTCACTTTGATCCAAATGTAAAGTGCGGTATAAATTAAATGTATTATTTTAAAATTTGACTACTTAATATCAGTTAGATGAAGTGTGAGGCAACAACTGGCTAAAGACCTCAGTTGATTATTTATTTCTGTTTTTTTTCTTGGGTATTTGTCTTCTGTTCCTTTGTGACGTTTACAATAAAGAGTTACAGCGTTTGTAAATGCGTGACCTTCTACCCAGAGGTCGATTTTGGCCGTTGGCGGAGGTTTGCACGCTATTCAGGCTTTTTTCTAGCTTCAAAATAAAAGCACCACGGCTGTGATTTAAGTCTCTTTATTATGACATCATCAAATAAAAGCCAATCGACTCACAACCAACGACGGCACACCTGTTAGAGTGAGCGACTGCTGGACCAATCAGAGTACAGGAAATGCTTAAACCCCTCCCACTGTGTAATCATCTCAAATGTGTAATAACAGGTTAATAACATCCATCTGCCAACAACAGCAGTAGAACAACAGGCGGACCCTGTTCTCCAGGATGTCCTGGTTCTTCAGAGCATCGAAGAGTCGAGCCACTGCAGGAAAACAAAACGGGTTAAAATTTCTGCGGTTCTGTTGGAACATGGACAAGCTGAGTATTTGATTGGTGGAGGGAGAATGCATCTATCTGATGACAGGGGGATTATTTCAATTCATATTCAGACTTAATAAATCCTGAGTTTAACTCTAACCTAGATTCTTCAATCTGTTAACGTAATACTGTTTCCATGGCAACGACTGTCATTAGCATTCTTAAGTGTCACTAGCTAGCTAGCGTCGGTGTGTGGGGGACAGGTGTGTGTTGAAGATTCGTACATCCATCATGTTGATACTGATGGTTCCGGAGTCGTTCTTGTCCAGAGATTTGAATTCATCTGCGGGGAAAAAAATGGATGACATCACCACCACCGTCACAGCATCATCATGGAGGGTGGCGAGGTCATGACACTCACTGAACATGTGCTCCAGGCGGATCAAACAGCCCACAAAGTTGTCAAAGTCAACGGTGAAGTCCGGTTCACTGTAGCGAGCCACCAGAATCTGATGGAGTGGGTTGTTCAGACTGAACCCTTCAGAGGATACAGGTTAAAGGTCATTGTACAGAGGTCACAGCTCAAATACCCTAGGTTGTAACCGACAGCTTAGATGAGCTAACATTTGCTACGATAATTGAGATGTGCTAACATTAGCCATTGTAGCTGAGATGAGCTAACATTAGCAAAGATAGCTGAAAAGAGCCAACTTTAGCTGAGATGAGCTAACGTTAGCTGTGATAGCTGGGATGAGCTAACAGTAGCTGTGATAGCTTACCAGCCTCCTCCACAGACGTCCTCATCTCTACGGAACTCATCGTCCCTGAATTATCCACATCCTTTTCTCTGTAAATATTCTGTTACCGAGACAGCAGACGGTCACATGACAGCAGACGGTCACATGACAGCAGACGGTCACATGACAGCAGTGTGGGGATTAGAACGCAGTCAGAATAAACATTTGTGTTTCAAACTTAAAACTTTGATTCATCCTCTAGTCCTAGACTCATATCTAAGGGCCCCCATCACACCCCATACACTCATATCTAAGGGCCCCCATCACACCCCATACACTCATATCTAAGGGCCCCCATCACACCCCATACACTCATATCTAAGGGCCCCCATCACACCCCATGGACTTTCTTACCAGGTACTTTTGGATTTTGGTCCACAGAATCTTGAACTCCACCACACCCAGTTTCCCGGTTTTGTCTTTCTACAGCTGAAGTTCAGGAATGCCAACGGAACGCCTGACGTCATTTTACCCAGCATTCCCTGACGGCGTGTTCACACCCAAAGCCGTGACCGAGCAAAGATGCTGTGTTTTGTTAGTGTGGTGAAATTTGGCAAATTATCCATTTCGGCACGATTTACCCGTGACGAATTTGGGGTTTCACTCTCCCTTTATGTGTGAATACGCCATGAAAGCGGTAAAAATCGTATGGGGGTGTGATGTCATTTCCTGCGGCGGAAGGATACGTCCAGCATGTTGACCATGTTGCGACATGTGCTCAGGCTGAAGCCACTGGTCTTGATGTCCGTTCCTGTCGGAGACAAACGGTCGGGTCAGTGCAAACAGACAAACCGATGACATCATCGATCATGTGACTCTTACGTTTGGTCACCACCCTGTTGAGGATCCTCTGCAGTTCGAATGCAGAGATCTCCTCATCCTGCGAACCGGGACACTTCATGTCAGTTCAGCTTCAACCACTCAGAATGTTTATAGATGGTTTTGACGGACTCACCCCTCCGGCCAGCTGACCGAACAGACTTTCGAAGCGCTCGTCCACATCCACCTCCACCTTCAACAACGCCAAATGTTACTGACCGATGATGTCACAACATACTGATCAATGGACTTCATGTGGTCAGAGCGGTGGTCGGGTTCCTGATACGTTGGTCATTGATTTGTTGTGGTCAAGTGACAGGACGTACTGGTGGTTGGTCAAGTGACAGGAAGTACTGGTGGTTGGTCATGTGACAGGAAGTAAGAGTGGTTGGTCATGTGACAGGGGTCTCACCTCCTCAGCTCTGTTCTCGATGGGGTCGTCCAGCTCCCTGCAGGAACAGATTATCATTAAATCTGAAAATCGCAAAGACCAGAAGAAGCAGAACCTGCTGAGTCAGACTCACTGGAACTCGGCCTGCTTCTCGGTGAAGACCCTCACACAGAAGTCCCCTGCCTTGTTAGGGTCAAAGGTGGACGGGATGACCAGGTACTCTCCGGGCGGCAGAGAGAAGCGGCTGCACACCTCTCGCAGGTTGACGAAGGTTTCGGAGCGAGCGGTGGAGGCGTGACGCAGGAAGAAGTTCCGGTTGAGGTGGATGTTTCTCTGACCACGGAACTGATGGCAGAGGTGAGAGGTCAAAGTTCAGACTGAGAAAAAGCAACGAGAAACGAGTGGGGAGCAGTTCAATGTGGTCGTCTTCGTACCTCTTCGGGAACCTGGAACACAGGAAGGACATGGTTTCAGACAACAACCTCATAATGAATGCAGAGCTCCAACCAATCAGACCCAGTCAGCTGGCCCCCAAAACTATGACATCATCGTCACCTCATAGATGGCGAATCCCACTGTTTGCATATCCTTGCCCAACTTCCTCATTCGTCTGCGGTCTTTCTGGATCAGACCCACCAACAGGCTGCAGCCGGCCTCTCCATCATCCGGTTCATCGTCCTCCTCATCCAGCCGGATCACAAACTGGGGGTTGGTCCAGAACGTGTCTGAAACAGAACATGGTGGTCTTCATGGAGTCCAGAGACACGGACCCTGCTCGCTGTCTGAAAACTCACCGGGGAAGTTCCTGCAGCCGCCAGCGGTGGATCCACACCGCCAATTGCCGTCAAACTTCGACAGAGCCCACTTGGACACGGAGTCGTCCGTGAGGACGTCGGGCGTCAGGTTACAGATTTCAATACGAGAGTATTTTCGCAGGAAGTCCGAGAAAGACATCCTGAAAGACAGAGATTCTTTTTTCATTTATAAAAAGGGATAGTGAATATTAATGAACATATACATGTAAATATAAAAAATATTTTCATGGAGATGAGGATCAGACAGACGAGGTCCAATTTTACCAGAACTCTCCGTCCTCTTCGCGATGACTCAGATTCTCACTGTCCTCGTCGCTGATATAATTCCATTCAGAGGAACTGTGGGAGGAATGCAGTCAGGATATATTTTAATGTGACACACCCGAGTTCTCTATTCAAATTTGAATGTGCCCCACCGGTTGTTTCCTGTAGTCAGGACAGACTTTAACGTGACACCTGTTGTGTCCTGTAGTCAGGACAGACTTTAACGTGACACCTGTTGTGTCCTGTAGTCAGGACAGACTTTAACGTGACACCTGTTGTTTCCTGTTGTCAGGACAGACTTTAACGTGACACCTGTTGCTTCCTGTAGTCAGGACAGACTTTAACGTGACACCTGTTGTTTCCTGTAGTCAGGACAGACTTTAACGTGACACCTGTTATTTCCTGTAGTCAGGACAGACTTTAACGTGACACCGGTTTCCCCCATTTGGGTTACCCACTTGTCGCTCCAGGCTCCGGTCCACTCCACTTGACCCCATGGGTTCCGGATCCGGATCAGTGGGACACTGTCCCCGCGGTAGTCCACCTGCAAGGAGACGTTGATACTTAGCGGAAAATAGGAAAACACGGTTCTATTCCATCCTTATGACCACCAGAGGCGGAGCTTTAAGTACTAGATGCTTCTATCTTGCGCATTTCGAGTAATTATATCATCAAAGACCGCCGTGACCCCGGACGACACCAGAATGTCTATATCTTCCGGCGTCACCAAGTGGAGGACGTTCATGACCAGTGTGCTGCGTGTGTGAGGGGGTTGAATACCTGTGTGAGGGGGTTGAACACCTGAGGGAAGGTGTGTCAGATGAACTACAGCCCGTGAAATAGCTGTAGTTTCATGGAGGCTCTCTGGACTAGCAGAGGAGGAGGTCAGATCCTGGGATGCCTCCTTCTGGGGTGGCATTTGGAGGCGCCGCTCCAGGATTCATAGAACCATAGTTACGTACGTAACTCTCGTTCTGCTCATTCAGTAAGCTGATGTAGGGTCATCAATACGTCGTCCTGTGGTGACTGACGGTGGTTTGTTTACTGTTTATTTGTTTACATTTGTTAGTGGCGCCGCCAGTCATCATGTAGGCCATATTGTTCTGTGTGTCGGTCATGTGATCTCGCGTTTCTCATCACTCAGATTGTCTCAGGAAAACCGCTAAAGTCTGTCCCTTCTGAAGCTGCTGCTGCAAAGACTCATGGGAAATGAAGTTCTAATACAGGGGGCATGGTTCCACTCTCACCTTAGCTGCGCCCGTCACAGAGTAGGCGTGGCCTTTAACCAGCTTCTGATAGGTGACCGCCTCGGTGTCGGCCGCGTTGGTGATCTGGAACAGAAAGAACCCCTTAGAACCCGTCTCTCGGAACAAAACAGTCCCACTTGAGAACCCGTCGGTCCGACGTTCTGTTTTAGCTTACGTCAATGGAGCAGCCAATCAGCGACCCGCGGCCCAAAGCCTTCTGGATGATGTGGAACAGATTTGGATCGCATTCATCCAGATTGTGAACCTCGGCTATCCCTCCAGTGAAGTCCTCAAAGCCCTCGGTGGTGGATCCTCCAGACAGAGACTCATAAGAGGTGTTCAACCTGCCACCAAATCAAAAGGACATCTCACAGGTGAAGACAGCGATCGGTACCTTCACAGGGTGAGTCTGGAGGGTTCTGCTGGTTCTAGTTCTACGACGCACAATTGAGAAAGAACACAAGGGCAATGGCGGGTCTGTGCTTGTGTGGGGGTCTGGACCTGAGAGTGTGTGTGGGGGGGGTTCTTTGAAGGAGTGGTTGGGTCGCTGGTTCTGGTTACTTACTTGGCGTAGGCCTTCTCCAGCAGAGCGCTCCAGAACTCCCGCCCCTCCGCCGAGTGGACAAACAGAAGCTCTCCATCTCTGGTAGGAAGACGGTCGTCCACCACGACATCCACCCAATCCCCAAACTGCCAGAACTACAGGTACAAACACATGATGTCACTGCCTGAGACTCCACCCCTCCCTGAACTGCCTAGACTACGGCGGACACAGAGGCTGGACCCCCTCCCCCGTAAGATCCAGGTCTAAGTTGAACCAGTACTGGGTCTTCGTGTACCTCGAAGTGGAAGATTCCGGCATATTCTCCATTTGAGAAGTTTTGTCCAGGTGGAACGACTCGGGCCAGAACCTCCTCGTTCAGTGTCAGAGATGCGATGGCAGCCAGCAGCCAGCAGTCACCTGCAAGACCACAAGTAGAGGGCGGGACTTAACACCCGTTTGTCCAATGAGAGGCCGGGACTTGAAACGTGTTTGTCCAATGAGAGGGCGGGACTTAACACCTATTTGTCCTATGAGAGGGCGGGGCTTGTTATTAGTCAGTCCATTATTTGAAGGTGATGTCCTGTCACAACCACCGGCTAGGATAAAACCACAACAGGCTGATAGCTTAGCATTAAGGCTAACAACCAAGCAGTGTCCTTTTTTTTTTTTTATTCTGCTCTTCCCAAACGTTAGCGTTCACGTTAGCATCGTATGTGACCAATAAAGGCCTCTTCTTCTAATTTCATCAAGTCAGAACACATACACAACGCTGACCAACCCAACTTCTGCTTTGATCCTTCAAAATAAGAGCACTTTAATATAAACTGCTCAGCAACAGCAAATTAAAATATACAGTTATGCCATAAAAATGATTTAAAAATAAATAGCTTACAGAGTCTAATTCAATGAGCTTTTTTTTTTAACTCCGTTTAACTCTTTATTTGTCGCCAGATGTCGTGTTTGTTTGTTTCCGTGGAGACGGTGTTACCCAAGTTCACCTGACATCACCTGAGGTCTATTGTATCTAGAACCGGTTCTCCTGGTCTGACTGGTTCAGGTGCAATACCCCAGACATTTGAGCTTCATAAATGGTTCAGCAGCATCTCGTGTCCACAACAACCTGGTCATGTGACCACTCACAGTCGCAGAGTACAACTTCGTGAAAAAAACAGCTAGCTTAGCATAGAGGGTACAAGTTAGTTTAGCATAGAGATCAGAAAAACATGAAAACCCCTTCAGTGTCAGTGTAACAGGATGTCAGCGGAATGGAGGAGGAGCTTCGCTACAGCCACTCCAACCAATCGTGTGTCTGTTCTCACCCAGAGCTCCCTGGCAGATGTCGGTCCTGCTGGCTCCTGATATGATGAACTCAGGGTCGGAGGTCAACTCCTGCACAGGAAACACAGCAACATTAGCGTTAGCTAGTCATGTAAACTGATGTCCAGCGGCACTCCGGGAGTCTGCAGAGACCCGGACGCCCTCTGTGAGCATCTGATCCAGGTGGCGATGGGAACCAGTCAGGGCAGAGGAATCCTGCGCTCAGCTCAGCGCTTGAACGCATCATTCAGCTCATAATTTCCTCTCATGGTTTATTTGATGACCGCTCCACCCAGACCAAACAGCTCCACCCAGGCCAAACATTTAAAGTGAGACGCTCCCAGATAAGCTCGGACTGACAGGAAGTTGCAGCATCAGAACTCTGACGTCATCACCTGTAACTCAGCAGGCTGAGCAGGATCTGCTAGATAGAAAACTACGCCACACCAAGCTCCCTAAACAAAATACCTGTTTTAAATTTCACCCTAATGGAAACACACATTATCAAAGATAAAGAGAATATATTTATACATTTTTATAAAGAAGAGAAAGACGTAGTATATTCGGCGTACACGTGGTTTAAGAAAGATAAACAACTAGGGTGTAAAGTGAACAGGAAGTGTGAGATAGAAACAGCTAGATGAAGATGCGTCAGTTCAAACTAAACTAGATCCGACGTCACAGTCTACGTCATCAGATGGATCCACTCACCGTCGGTCTCTCCCAGGTTACCCCACGGACTTTGTAGGAAGAGGGTCCTAGATCCTTGAACCCCAGAGAGGAAGCTTCCGCTGGGAAGAGAGGGTCCTGGAACAGCCGACCGGACTCTAGGCATTCCTGCTTCAGAGCCTCGAAATCCTGGTTCAGGTACCGAACCGCCTGGCTGTGTGTTCCGATGCCCCGGTCCTTTTCCCGGAGTTGCTGCAGCCTTGCCGCGATCCCCGACATGCTGCTGGTCTGGAGAGTTCTAAAGAGTCCACCAGGATCTGGGTGATGAAGAGGTTTTGCAGGTTTCGGAGGGTGTGGTGGGAGTAGCCGCTCCAGGTGAACGATGCAGGGGGCGGGGTTAAAGAAAGACAGATTGATGGGTAGGACTTCATAAAGGTCCTTTCAAAATAAAACTTAATGTAAAGTTATTATGTTTGTTTTTATTTTGGAGCTCGCGTCGGTGCTTTTATTGTGAAGGAGTTTTTAGCTTCGTCAACTCTTGGCAGGAATTAAAATTTTTAATCTTTTTCTCAGGTAGGGGACATTAAAAAAAAACAGAATTCATAGATTCAATATGTAATCGAGTACTTCCTACTGTAGTATGAGCACCGGGGATTACTTTTCCTCCTCTGAGTATTATTTCTTTACAGTTTACAAATAATTATTTTTTTATTATGTTTTATTTAAATCTAACATATAAGGCATTTAAAGTACCACACTTCCGTTTGTGGTTTCTACACACTTCCGTTTTTATTTTGTAATTGTTACTGTGCATCTCCCGTCTTCCCAGCTGTCCTTAATTGATGACTGATGACCCCTAATTGCTGAACGAACCACATTGTTACACTTGGTGGACTCGGGTGGGCGGGGTAGTTCACCTGATTGACAGGTGACACTAGAGACTCCGCCCATCTCTGGTTCGGTTCTCACAAATTGTGTTGTAGCAACAGAACCAGTAAAAACCCGGTTCTCACATAAACAAGGAATTATTCAGCCACATTCATTGTTTTTTTTATTTCTTTTTATTCTCTTTTATTTTCTTTTTGATTGACAGCTGTGTATGAACTTCCTGTTTCCACCTTTATTCTAACTCCCGCCTGTCGCACAGCTCCCATGATGCACCTGGGCTCAATTGATGGCGAGACAGAGCCACTGCAGGAAGAGAGGATGAGTTCAGTGATGATGTCATAAGGCGGAGGAGTCATGTGACACCAAATAGAACATTTTGGTTTCAGTCGGACGAGTTTTACCTGCTGAAGGTCCAGCTGGATCGTTCCCTGGTTCTTCGTGTCCAGAGTCCGGAACATCTCTGTGGAACCAATGGAAGCATGAGTAACACAAGGGAACGTTGGAAACGCTGGGAACGTTGGGAACATTGGGGACCGGATTACGGTACTGACTGAAAAGCGTCTCCAGACGGATCACGCAGCCGATGAAGGAGTCAAAGTCGATGGCGAAGGTTCCGTCGGCGTAACGGCGAACAACCTCCTGAATGACGGCACTGTTCACCTGGAACCCTGAAACACACACAGAACCTCAGAGCCTCACATAATCAGCTCTAGAACCGTTTCGTAGAACTCTAGAACCCATTTCATGATGTCGGACTCATCAAAAAGGCCTAAATTCACCATTAGAACCCAGAGGTCTAGAACCTAGAGGTCTAGAACCTAGAACTCTAGAACCTAGAACTCTAGAACCTAGAACTCTAGAACCTAGCGCCACCACTGGAGCCTCCAGGAGAACCTCCTACCTGCCTCGGCCAGCGCCGCCCTCATCTCATGGCTGCTCATAGAGCCAGAACCATCGGAGTCGTGACTCTTAAAGATCTCCTAGAGGTAGAGAAAAATACTTTCAAAATAAAAGAGGAAGTGACCCCGAATACTGCTCCTGCGGTGAAACCGATACCTTAGTAAATGTACTTGGTAACGTCGTAAGTGATTGTTTCTATGACAACAGGAGCTCACCAGATATTTCTGAATCCGTATCCAGAGACGGTGGAACTCCAACAAGCCCAGTTTACCGCTGCTGTCCACCTGGCCACCCGTTAAAGATCAATAACCTCCGATCAATCACTCATCAATCACAGATCAATCACAGATCAGTCACGATCAGTCACTAATCAGTCACTGATCAAACATTGATCAGGCAGCGATCAATCACTCATCAATCACAGATCAGTCACGATCAGTCGTGATCAGTCACTGATCAGTCACTGATCAATCATGATCAACCACTGATCAGTCACTGATCAAACACTGATCAGTCACTGATCAATCACTCATCAATCACAGATCAGTCACGATCAGTCGTGATCAGTCACTGATCAAACACTGATCAGTGACTGATCAATCACCAATCACCTCATCGGTGAATCATCGTGATTGGACGTTGGAACAGTAATCACTAATTGATCAGGATACGTCCAGCAGGCTGATGATGTCACGACAGGTGTGAAGACTGAAGCCGTCCGTCTTCAGGTCCGATCCTACAAACACAGAACAACTCAGGTGTGATGTCACAGTGATGACGTGACGGGGATGATGTCACAGCGATGATGTCATAGCTTTCTTACTCTGAGTGATTACTCTGTCCAGAATCTGTTGGAGCTCGAAGGCCGAGATCTCAGAGTCCTGGAGAGACACAACAACTGGTCAGGTGATCAGTGGTCAGGTGATCAGTGGTCAGGTGATGGTGGTCAGGTGATCAGTGGTCAGGTGATCAGTGGTCAGGTGATGGTGGTCAGGTGATCAGTGGTCAGGTGATGGTGGTCAGGTGATCAGTGGTCAGGTGATGGTGGTCAGGTGATCAGTGGTCAGGTGATCGGTGGTCAGGTGATGGTGGTCAGGAGATCAATGGTCAGGTGATGATGGTCAGGTGATCGATGGTCAGGTGATGCTGGTCAGGTGGTCAGGTGATCGGTGGTCAGGTGATCGATGGTCAGGGTGATGGTGGTCAGGTGATCGGTGGTCCTACATTTCCAGAGATCTGGACGAAGAGATGTTTGAAATGTGGATCCACGTCGTTGTCTTTGACCTCGGGCTGAAAGCAGAGGTCAGAGGTCAGAGGTCAGTGTGTTTGACCACATGAAACAGAAAGTGAGCTGTTGGTTTTGGCGCAGCACCACAGACCTCATAGATGTCGGCGTCCACGTCCTCCTCCATGGGCCTGAAGCAGAGAAGAAGAGTTAGGCTGATGGCGAGGCTGATGGCGAGGCCGTGCGCGGCGGTGCCGTGGGCGTGTCCTACCTGCCGTCGGCCCGTTTCTCTGTGAACACCCTCAGGACGAAGCTTCCTTTGCGGTGCGGGTCAAAGGTCGAGGGGATGATGGCGTACTCTCCCGGCGGCAGCTTGAAGCGATCACACACCTCTCTGAGGTTGATGAAGCTGTGACTGCTTGCCACCGCCGCCGTCCTCAGCAGGACGTCCGGGCCCAGGTGGACGTTACTGCGACCTTTATACTGAAAGAAGAAGAAGTTACAACGGCTGCGGGTCGGGCTCTGTTTCAGACCCGCCCAGAACGCCACGACGGACCCACCTCATCAGGAACCTGCAGGAAACACAGAACCTTTCTCAGTATTCCTCAGGAGAATCGGTGTAAGAACTTTCTCCTACATCTCCGGGCCGGTACCGGTACCTGGTAGATCGCGAACCCGATGGTGTTGAGGTCTCGTCCGAAGCGTCTCTCCCTGCGAGCGTCTCTCTGCATCAGACCGATGATGGCCGTGCAGCCGTCCTCGCCGTCGTGGGGATCGTCGTCCACATCCTCCAGCCGGATGAAGAACTGAGGGTTGGAGCAGAATGTTGCTGTGGAGACAAAACCAGAGTCAGATCACATGACCACAGCGGGAGTCAGATCACATGACCACAACTGGAGTCAGATCACATGACCACAACTGGAGTCAGATCATATGACCACAGCAGGAGTCAGATCACATGACCACAGCATGAGTCTGATCACATGACCACAACTGGAGTCTGATCACATGACCACAACTGGAGTCAGATCACATGACAACAGCAGGAGTCAGATCACATGACCACAGCAGGAAGTCAAATCAAATGACCACAGCAGGAAGATGGATCACATGACAACAGCAGGAGTCAGATCACATGACAACAGCAGGAGTCAGATCACATGACCACAGCAGGAAGTCAAATCACATGACCACAGCAGGAAGATGGATCACATGACAACAGCAGGAGTCCGATCACATGACAACAGCAGGAGTCTAATCACATGACCACAACTGGAGTCAGATCACATGACCACAACTGGAGTCAGATCACATGACCACAACTGGAGTCAGATCATATGACCACAGCAGGAGTCAGATCACATGACCACAGCAGGAGTCAGATCACATGACCACAGCATGAGTCTGATCACATGACCAGAGCAGGACTCTGATCACATGACCACAGCGGGAGTCAGATCACATGACCACAGCAGGAAGACGGATCACATGACCACAGCAGGTGTCTGATCACAGGACCACAGCGGGAGTCAGATCACGTGACCACAGCTGGGGACAGATCACATGACCACAGCAGGAGTCTGATCACCTGACTCCCCCTTACCTCGGTGACAGCTGACATCAAAGAACAGACGTTATCATGGTTTCAACTTTACAACTATGACAAAGAGAAGAAGAAGGTTTCTTTTGGGCGTTGACGGACGGAGGTTCATACCGGCGTTGTTCCTACAGCCTCCAGCGGTGGCGCCGACACGCCACGCGCCCTCAAACTCTCTGTAGCTCCAGAGGCCAACCTGGTCGCTGCTCAGGTTGTCGGGGGACAGGTTACAGATGTCGAGGCGGGAAAAGTGACGCAGGAAGTCAGCGTAGGACATCCTGAAGAGAAGACACGGCTTTACAGAAACAGAACCTCCAGAACCATAAAGTTCTCTATCATATGTCTCCACTCAACCACGGACTCTGTAAGGCTGCTCACTCAGAGAACATCGGTTAGAGAGTAACCCCCGGTTCTCACCAGAACTCCCCGTCATCAGCGGAGTGATCCAGGTTCTTCTTCTCCTCCTGATTGACTCCGCTCCATTCCCTGGAACTGAACGGGAAACATTAGACAGTGGCTGAATGACTTCTTCAGAACCAGGACTCCAGAAACCAATCAGTCTCAATGGAAACTCACTCATCGCTCCAGGCTCCGGTCCACTCCACCTGACCCCAGGGGTTCCTGATCCTCAGCAGCTCCACAGGAGAACTGAAGTGATGGACCTGCAGGACGAAACCTTCAGCGGTTATATCTGTACCCGTGTGGGCCAGACCAGAACAGAACAAGTCTATCTAGTCCAGACTAGGCGGGAATGAGTCTGTCTGATCCAGACCAGAAGGTCCGCCTCCTGGTTCTCTTCCTGGTGTAAACAGAACAAATCGGATCAATTCAAAGTGTCTTTTCTCCCAGCATGCCTCACCTGCTGCGCTGCAGTGACGGAGTAGGCATGACCTTTGACCAGCTTCTGACCCGTGATGGCCTCCGTCTCCCGGGAGCTGGAAATCTGACAGACAAGGAAGCACGGGTCACATGACCAAGGGCTAGCAATGTTAGCATTTTGAAGCTAACTCATTTATAATACTGTTGGAGGAAGATCGTTGGCTGATTGAGGCTAACTGAGTCAATGAATGTAATTGGCTTAAGAAGCTAACAAGTTAATATAGCATATTAGCATAATCCAGTCATTTAGTTCACAACCAAATTAGCTTGTTTAGATAATGTACGAAGCTAACAGGCTAATACAGTAGCTAAGCATTATTTAGTCATTTAGCTTTTGACCATGTTAGCTCGTTAGCTCATGTATGAAGCTGACAGGCTAAGTGTGTGTATGCGTGTGTGTGTTTTTTGGTGTGTGTGTGGCATTACATCGATGGAGCAGCCGAGCAGTGAGCCGAGCTTCAGCGCCTTCCTCATGATGTTAAAGAGGAAGGGCGGCGCCTTCATCAGGTCATAGCTCTCCGAAATTCCTCCAGTGAAATCCTCAAAACCCTCGACACTCGAACCGCCGGTCAGAGCCTCATATGAGCTGTTCACCCTGTAGGAGGAGTTAGCAGCAGGAGTTAGCAGCAGTTAGCAGCAGGAGTTAGCAGCAGGAGTTAGCAGCAGCAGCAGTTAGCAGCAGCAGTCAGCAGCAGGAGTTAGCATACTTCATGTTGACACAGTGAATCAGAGCGGTTGGTGGATTAGGTGGTGTTGGGTGGGAGTCTGTTGGTTTTGTGGGCTGGGCAGCGTTCGGTAAACTTCCTCCACCCTGCTGCTAAATCACAGAACATTCAGGGTCCAAACGACGTCTGAGCTTCTTGTTAGAGATTCTATCTACGTAGGAATTAGTTCTGTGTCACGTTACCTCATTACTTATATCTATATCTAAGTCTAGTCACATGATCCTGTTGGTTCTCAGATCCAAGGTTGAGTTGATCTGATGAAAACAGGTGGGTTAGATCCTCAGAACCCCTGTAGTCCTTCAACGGACCCACTAGGCCCTCTGTAGCCCTTCACTAGACCATCAGGACCTCTGTAGTCCTTCACCGGACCATCAGGCCCTCTGTAGTCCTTCACCGGACCATCAGGACCTCTATAGTCCTTCACCGGAGCTACTAGTTTGTCCCTTCAGTCTTACCCCCGAAACCCAGTTGGTTAGAAAGACAGAAATCTGTTCTGATGGTGGCCCCAGATGAAACCAATAATCAGGTCTTACTTTGCGTAGGCCTTCTCCAGCAGGGCGCTCCAGAACTCTCCACCCTCGGCTGAGTGGACGAACAGCAGCTTCCCGTCACTGGTGGGCAGACGGTCGTCCACCACGACATCCACCCACTCGCCGTACTGCCACAGCTACGGAAAAAACACATGATGTCACTGCATGAGGCTCCACCCATTACAGGTTCACACACATGATGTCACTGCATGAGGCTCCACCCATTACAGGTTCTTACACATGATGTCACTGCCTGAGGCTCCACCCATTACAGGTTCACACACATGATGTCACTGCATGAGGCTCCACCCATTACAGGTTCTTACACATGATGTCACTGCCTGAGGCTCCACCCACTATCTGAAATCATTGTACCTGGAAGTGGAAGATTCCGGCGTACTGCGACGTGAAGCTCTGGCCCGCAGGAACCACCCGGTTCAGCATCTGAGAGTCCAGAGTCAGAGAGGCGATGGCCGCCAGCAGCCAGCAGTCACCTGACATACACAGCAGGTCACATGATCACACCTGTCTGACGTCACAGAGGTGTGTGTGTGTGTGTGTGTGTGTGTGTGTCTCACCCAGAGCTCCCTGACAGATGTCCGTCCTGTTCGCTCCATCAACGATGAACTTTGGGTCAGAACACAGCTCCTAATTGGACGAGAAAGAAAGGTGAATCACCGCTGACATCATCATTAGTCATCAATAAAAAGAACGCCTCCTGAGTCTAAAAGTACTCCTTAAACAGAAAAAGTAATCTATTACATGAAAAAGTGTCTTCCTTTTTCGTGAAGTCGCTCATATTTTCATTTAGAAACTTAAACAGGAAGTTGCCATAACCTGGTGCATAAGCCCCGCCCATTCTCAAGATGGCGATATGACAGGTGTGTAACAGGCATAGTGACACCTGCTGGCCACAGGAAGGAAGCGCTGTTTCATTTCTAACCATGTGACCAATTAAACCTCAGCTCCGTGCTACGCCTGATCCTGATCCTGATCCTGATCCGACTCTGATCCTGATCCTTTTCCTGACATAATACTGATCCTGATCCTGATCATGAGCCTTTTCCTGATCGGATCGGTATCTGACCCTGATTCTGATTCTGATCCTGATCCTGATCCGACCCTGATCCTGATCCTTTTCCTGACATAATCCTGATCCTGATCCTGACCTTATCATGATCCTTTTCCTGATCAGATCGGTATCTGATCCTGATCCTGATTCTGATTCTGATCCTGATCCTGATTCTGATCCTGATCCGACCCTGATCCTGATCCTTTTCCTGACATAATCCTGATCCTGATCCTGACCTTATCATGATCCTTTTCCTGATCAGATCGGTATCTGATGCTGATTCTGATTCTGATTCTGATCCTGATCCTGATCCGACCCTGATCCTGATCTTTTTCCTGACATAATCCTGATCCTGATCCTGATCCTTTTCCTGATCCGACCCACAAGTTCTACCTGAACTCACCGCAGGGCGTTTCCACTCCACGCCGATGGTCTTGGACGAGTAGCGTCCCAGCTGGTTGTATCCCAGGGAGTCCCAGCCGGCAGGGAAGGCGGGGTCACAGAACAGTGATCCGGTTTGGAGACACTCCCCCCGCAGCTTCTCGAAGTCCTGCTGGTTGAAGGCCACGGCGTTGGCACTACTGCCGACGCCATCTTCCTCCCGGGCCTTCTTCCTCGCCATCTCTGCCGCCGTGTCCGCCATCCTGAGGGTGCGATGAGAAGAGCGTGAATGAGTCCGCCGAGGTGTGATGCCGTCTCAGGTGTGAAGGGTTCAGGTGTTAGGGGCGGGGCTTCAGGCAAGGAGAGTCGTGATATCAGTTGGCTGTGAGTTATTCAACTGATAAAGAGTGGGAGGAGCTAAAAGTCACGCACGCCTCTCTGGAGTCTGTCTTCTTCTGCGCTGGTGGACCTTCTACTTCATGTGTGAACCTTCCAGGTGAGCGAGAGAGAGAGAGATAGAGAGAGAGAGATAGAGAGAGAGAGAGAGAGAGAGAGAGAGAGAGAGAGAGATAGAGAGAGAGAGATGGATGAAGTGATGGAGAGAATTCCTCGGTGGTGGTTGGAGCAGACTTCAACGGTCGTGTTGGTGAAGGGAACAGAGGAGATGAGGAGGTGGAGGACAGGTATGGAGGTGGAGGACAGGTATGGAGGTGGAGGACAGGTATGGAGGTGGAGAAACAATGAGTAGTACTGAGAGAATGTGAGAATTGTACATCAGGAAGTCCTGAGGTTCAATAAGGATGATGAGAGAGAAGCTTTGAAGAGGATGAAGAACGGAGAGGCTGTTGGGGCTGATGACATACTGGTGGAGGTATGGAAGGTGTCTAGTGGAGAGGGTGGAGGAGTATTTAACTAGATTGTTCAACACTATCTTGGAGAGTGAGAGGATGCCTGAGGAACGGAGGAAAGGTGTCCTGGTGCTGATTTCCAAGAACCGTTCTGATGTTCAGACATATGAAGCTGATGGTCCACACGATGAAGATCTGGGAGAGAACAGTTGGAGCGAGTGACTCTAAACTGCCCGGTGGATTGAATGTGAGCTGGGGACTGATGCTGGGTGTAACCTGCCTCTCAGCCAATGTCAGCTGGGATAGGATCCCGACCCCATGACCCCTAGATCGGTTTAAATCATTGTTGTGTTTATCTGCATTAATCATTATTATTTTATTTATTTTACCATATAAGTATGAATTGTTGATTATATCAGTATTTATTACTTATTTCGTTTGAATCTAAACTTTTTTTAATTGTTTTTAATTGTTTTTAATTGTTTTTATTGGTACATTTGTTAAAAGGTCAGTTTTATTTATTATTGTGTTTAATTACATTAATTATTCCATTATGATATTTTAGTCTGTAACTTGTGTTTTTGTTTTTGTTGATTGTTGTAAACAGGTTTCCGGTTACGGTCGTTTCCCTGTGGCTCGGAGGCTGCTCTGTGGGCGTGTCTGTGTCGGAGGGGGCGTGTCTGTAAATAAAGAGGTGTGTCAGTGAACGAGGGGCGGTCGGATGAAGGGCGGAGGTCCGACGGAAAAACTTGTTCGTGGATGTCAAAACTTTCCCCTGGTTCTCCTTCGGTTCTCGGGTTCTTCTCGGGTTCTAGTCGTCCATCATGTCTGGCGTTGCCTCCAACCTGGCCAAGCAGCGGGCCCTGGCCGCGGGCTTCGGGACCAACGCGAAAGCGGTTCCGTTCCTGAACCAGGATTTCACGAGTCTCCGGTCTCAGTGTCAGTCTGCGGGGAAACTTTTTTGTGATCCGCTCTTCACTGCCGCGCCCGAATCCCTGGGCTTCAAGGACTTGGGTCGGAACTCCTACAAGATTCGGGGAGTCACCTGGAAGAGGCCCGCGGTAAGAACCGAACCACGACCGAATCAAAGCAGGCAAAAAGGCCGCGAGAAGATCCGGGCTGGGTCTGCGGAGAGGAGGGAGAAAGGAGGGGGTGGGGGGAAATCGGGACACATTACATCAGATCCATTGGACCGTAAATGGACTTGACATGATGGACTGACTGATCAGACGTTATAGACTGACTGATCAGACGTTATAGACTGATTGATCGGACGTTATAACCTGAATTATGTTATAGACTAATTAATAATTTGTTATTGACGGAGGCTGATTGACCAGGTGTCATAGATGGATTGATGGTTATAGACTCATTGACCAGGTGTCATAGATGGATTGATGGTTATAGACTCATTGACCAGGTGTCATAGATGGA
>VRLP01004215.1:0-52155 GCA_009660295.1 Lophius piscatorius | reverse complement strand
GGAATGTCGTGAACAGAGAAGGTAATACTGGTTATGGAGGAAGACTGGGTCTGATGTGGGGTGCCAATTAAAATTGCTTCGGTTTTGGAGCTGTTCAACTGGAAAAAGTTGTTTTTCATCCACACCTTTATCTCCTCCAGACAAGCGTGAAGAGTTGACAGGGGAGATGATGATGACGATGAGGATGGAGAGGCTGCGGAAGAGCATGTGTCAGTTTTTATGTAGATTTGCGTGTCATCAGCGTAGCAATGGAATGAGAGTCCATATCGACTAATGACACGGCCAAGGGGGAGCATGTACAATATGAAGAGAATGGGGCCAAGGATTGATCCCTGGGGGACCCCAAAGGTGATGGTATGTGTCCGGGACCTTGAACTTCCAAGGGAAACGTATTCTGTTCTGTCAGTGAGGTAGTATTGAAACCAATTTAGGGCGGTGGCAGTGAGTCCAGTGGTTTGATGTAGGGGGTGTAGGAGTATTCCCTGGTCAACTGTGTCGAAGGCAGCAGACAAATCCAGGAGAATCAAGGGGGAAGGTGAACCAGCATCTGCTGCCATCCGTAGGTCATTTGTGACTCTAAGCAGAGCTGTTTCTGTGCTGTGGGCGGAGCGGAAACCAGACTGGAAGGTTTCAAAGAGGTTGTTGTATTTGAAGTGGTCATGGAGGTGGGCAGCAACTACTTTTTCCAGTACTTTGGAGAGGAATGGGAGTTTGGAAATGGGCCTGTAATGGGCCAAAAACTTCTGGATCGAGAGTATGTTCTTTGAGGAGTGGTCTGATTATAGCGGCTTTTAGTGCAGATGGAACAAAGCCGGCCTGGAGGGATTGGTTTATTTCAGTGGTGATCAGGGGACTGATGAAAGAAATGTTTCACCAGGGCTGTAGGAAAAGGGTCGAGGGCACAGGTGGAGGGCTTCATCGTCCTGATGATAACCTCAACCTCTTGCTGTGATATTTCTGGGAGGCACTTTACAGGCTGGAAGATCTCAAACTGTGAGTAAGCAGACTGGATAGGTAGAGTGGAGGAACCAGAAAGGACAGAATGGATTAAGTCAATTTTCTATTTGAAGAAAGCCATAAAATTATTGCTTTGCTCTTCTGTAATTTCTGTAAGTCGGGGAGTTTGTGGTTTAAGAAGATGATTGATAGTGGAAAACAGCTGCTTAGAATTTCCAGGACTGGTTTTGATAATGTTAGAGTGACCGAGCCTCTCTAAGCGACTTTGAGTAGACCTTTTGGTGTTCCCGAAAGGCTAGCTTGTGGACAGTGAGACCTGAAGCCTTGTAACGCCGCTCAAGGACACGCCAAGCTGCTTTCATTTTCCGTAGCTCGCTGGTGAACCACGGGGCTGAGCGGGAGAAGGTGACTGTGACCTGAACTGTGAACTGTGACTGTGACCCCTACCCCAATCTTGCAAATCTTTTGGAGAACCAACACTTTAATGCAAGATAAACTATGCAAATAAATGCTTATGGGCAAATCACTTTGTAGCTCGACTTGGACTCAAGAGGGTTATCACAACTTTTGTGGTAATATCAGATCAAATAAGACTCTAAAATGTAGATTCTACTGAAATCTCATCAAAGCCATAAATTCAGCAGTACACACTCAAAAAAGGGCATTGGCTGACTCTTACTTTGAGTTGAATTTCTATAATGTATTTGGTATAAAATACTGACATGATTGAAAGAAAAAACATTTAGTTTAGATGGTTCATATAGGTTAGGCTGTGCAGATCACTGTTGTCACATCTGCAGAGCCCACCTCTCAGGGGTTCCGCGCGCTGAGGGTGCCCCCGGACTGGACAGGAGGAGGGGCTGTGGGGGGACATGCATGCTGCGGGACAGTGGGTGACGGGCTCTCGGTGATGAAACGAGAGGAGGGGCTCTAATGCGTGTGTGACGTTGGCGAATTGCAGCAATTACTAAAGTGTACGTGAGGAGAGACCTGTCGGGACGCACAGCAGATCTGAGGAGGTGAGAGGAGTGAGGAGGCGGAGGGGGGAGACGACAGGCATTTAAAAAAAGAAAAAGAGAGAAACACCATCAGGGAGTTGGATGGATGAGAAGGGACAGGGATCTGGTCATTAGAAACATCAGGAGGTCTGGTGTCTGCACCAAATCAACCTCAGGGATGTAGTCACGGCGGTGTGGAGCTCAGCCCTCCGGAGCTCGTCATCATGAAGAAACACTCCGCCAGGGTCGCCCCGCTGTCCGCCTGCAACAGTCCGGTGCTCACCCTCACCAAAGTGGAAGGTAGGGTACACTTCACACCCACTCAGCCCTCCCGTGGAAGGAGTGATTATCTCTTTTCCTCCAACCTATCTGCCATCATCTGAATCCGATGGATCAACTTTAGGACATCTTCACGCGTGGAAGATGAAACAGCACCGGATCCTGTCAGTCGCACGCGCAGTCGGTAGTTATTATGTAATAACGCATATTTCTTTCATCGTGTAATGTTGGTGCATTAACCAAAATGAAGCCTGAGATGACTGTGGTAGATAGTTGACGCATTGGTGTTTTAAAAACGAGCGCAACTCACTGCTAAATGGAGCGGTCCACGGGGAGGATGTGAAGTTGTTATTGCAGCAGGGATTCCCCTCTTAACCCATCACAGGAGTCAAAGAGCCCAAGAAGTACACATTCTAATCGTCTCTGACAGAGCACTCTGTAGTGGATCCATCATGGTATGATGTTGGGTTTCAGTCCCTCTGATCTGCAGGAGTACAATTAGGAAATTGACATTTGCTGATATCACGAAGAGACTCTCCTTCTCCTCTTTTGCATGTTGCTGCAGCACATCTGTCCTCATGTCTTGACCAAGCATGGAGGTCAAGCTTTATCTGTCTCTGAAGTACAGTAAACCTCCTCTAATGATCCTGCATTTTGCAAACGAGCAATGTTCTGCATTTTTTAGTCTCTCTGTCTTTGGCATAAGCGTGGGATGAACAGTGAATTGGCTGCTGATTTCACAGCATTTCAGCACCTTCCATCTGAATTAATCCCTTTTCACATTTGCATCTCCAAGGCAAGTGTAAGAAAAAAGAGGGATTAAGTAGAATTACAGTTTGTTATTTATTTATTTATATGAATTATTTATGCAAACATAGTTGCATCATTTGAAAAGTCGCTCTTTAGTTGAGCTATTTGATTGACAGTTGCACAGAATGGTTCATAGAAGTAGGAACTACTTCTATGAACCAGGTTACAGATATATTTTATTCTTCTCTTATAATTTGTGCAAGGTAGTGAAGCATTTTTTTAAGCAATACATTTTGACTTTTTCATTCAAATTATGATCCCACAGCAAGCAAGATCATTTGCCAAAAATGAATCCTAGCCTATCAATCTGTTTCACTGCCAAAAAGCTTATTGTGTGAACATTAATGTGAATCCTTGTGAAATAGTTAACTTGTCATACTCGATGGTGAGCCACAGAGCTGAATCATTCATGATAATCCGAAGGAATGTGGAAATGTTTGAACAATATTTCATCATTCTTCCATTCTAATGAAAAGACAAAATGCTCAAATTTGAATGAGGATTTTTAATGAGGTTTTGTATGGACAGTGTAAAAAAAGGACCCTATCAAATTAAGATGCTGAAGCTTTATAAACTGTGTTGCATTTATTCACTTTCACTCTGGATAAACTGAGAATAACTACTGCTGCTGGATTACCAAATATGCTCAGTTTATTGGTTTAACTTTTCTGTTTTCATAATAATGGAGTTATTTGACAGGTTTCTATCGGGAGAAATAACAAATGATGTGCTGTGTCATGAAGCCGTTTATTGAGAAAAGGCTAAAAATGTCTATGTGAGTGTGTTTGTGTGCTTGTGTGTGTGTGTTGTAGTTGAATTCTTGGAGGGAGTAAGAGCTTTAGAGTTTATGATATTCAGCTCCCCCTTTCAGCAGCTTCTTTGAGGAGGAGGGAATCACAAAGTAACAGAAGAGATAAACACGGAGACTCTGGTAATTATGTAACACCAGCTCCAAAAACTCTCTTCTCTTTTTTAACAACCTGTACCCAGAAGAATGCCATTTTTGACATCTACAATGGATCGTAAGTTGGATTTTTTCTGTCTTCTTCTGTATGTCCAGTTATTGTCTACAATCTCAAGTGGTAATTGTCTGGCTGGCAATGTGAAGTCTTTGAACAGCAAGTATAACGAGGACATGTTGTAACATTCGCACCTCAGCAAAATCAGATTCTGAGGTCTAATTGGCTTATTTCAGATTTCAACATTGTTTTCCTACACTTAACATTTTCTCAGGAACCATCAAGTCAAATGCAGACAAAGGTTGTATTTAAGGAAAAGGTGGCGCCACCAATCAGCTTTGACCTTAGACTAGGTGAGGCTATAAATACAACAATATATCATCAGGCTTCACCTCCTTGAAAGTCTGTAAACCAATTCTGCCACTGCCTATAGCCACAAGTTTGATTCAGTGTCTTCATCTGCTGTATTTAGCTCTTCCTCCATGTGCTCTGTGATGAATTCACCCAGCTATTCCATTTCTCTTCAAATTAATCGAGGATGTTGATGTCTTTTGGGGAATATCTGAGTTGTTTCTGCTACACCAGGGAGTCCGAAATTCACAAAAGTCCCTCTAATCTCTGTAATTTCATTAAATACTGAGAAATAGAGTAGCTAAATATAAAGAAATTATTTTGATGTACGTATGAAAGACGGCCATATTTCACCAGCTGCTACTCTGGTCACATTGTATCTTTCCTCAAGGCTCGTTGACCACAGTCTACTGCATGTCAATAATATGGTGATAAATTTGGATTTGCCGTCATATGATCACTTAAATCATGGGCAAAAACGTGGAGGATTGTAATTTGTTGACTGTTGACTGATTCAAGATTTTATTGGTGTTCCAGTTAATAGTTATGGTGAGGTTTGCACTGTGCATGAGTTTCGTCTTCATTTCAGTCAAAATGGCATATAGCCTCTGAGTCTACGGTCCTGCTGACCGGAACCCTGACCAGAATGTATTTGGGCTCAGTGTTATAATACAGTGTGTTAAAGTGGAGCAATAATGATCAGATCATAGAGGTGAAGTTGTTCCAATGGAAAAACACTAAAAATGTATGTTGTATATAAAGGCTCAGGTATGATGTTTGGGTTAATGATGAGGTCACCAACATCAGTATTTTCTTCAGAGTGAGATGATAACTTTAAAACATTAGTAATTTTGTCATTTCGAAGTGTAAAACAGGAATAGCTAAATCATTACCAATGTTCATCAGGAAAATACCCTGACATGATTGCTTCAAGCCAACTTGGAAAGGACATAAATAGAATATTGCATGTTGTGCTCATTTGCATATATTGCATTTGTATGTAAATGTGATTTCAGGCATTTTGTAAAACGCAACTATCTCACTATGGAGATGAGGGTTTCTTTGTCTAAACAAAGGTCAAACATAAGGACAAATGTTCCACCTGAATGAGCGGTGTTAGAAGGTATGCGCTGCTGTTCAGTTTTTAGATTTGATTAACCTAAAATGGTCCTTTTTTAATCCTTCCATAAGTTTGACAATGACGGCAGTCACGACAGTCAAAGTGAGGCATTTTTTCTGCTCTAAATTCATTTTAAAAGCAGCTGAAACAGACGTTTCTCTCATGAAAAGTGTTGAATGATCACACAGTAGCAGGGCTTTGATTTCAAAAAGAGTTCAAGTATGTGTGCAAAGCTCTCATATTCTTTGTAATGAGGGAAGTTTGAATATATCAACTGATGTTTAGAGCTAAATTGACTCATTGTTCATGAGAGGCATGAGTTCGTTCCTACATGTATCCCATGAATTTAAAGCAGCAGTGCACTAGTGTTTGATCCTTGAAGAAAATCGTACAAAAACAGAAAGCTCCAAACTAAAGCTGAAGGTGTAAAAGCTTTCTTCAGTTTGTAGTAAAGCTGTTTATCTTCTGCAAATGTATACACACAGCCTGTCGATGAGCTGCTGCAGTAGTGGTGTGCCTAGGAGGATGATTTTACAGCGGAAATAACAATATACTCTCACAATGCTTGCAGCAGTAGTAGTAATTGTGCCCATCCTGGGAATTTTCGCAGCAAAAACGTGTGCCGTGTGTACTAACTCTCATTAGAAATTATTGACAAACATCTTTTGTCCTTTAATACCTTCAGAAATTAATCGTCCGTTGAGTTTTAAAAGTTTTTTTATTAATGGGAGATCAATGTGAATCTGAAATTAGTGGATTTCTAAATCATATTTGTGACTGAATCCTTGCAGTGTGAGTGGCCTTCGGATGAATAGAGGAAGTAAAACTGCTGCTGAGGCAGATACTAAGAGTGTACACCTGGGGTGCTTGCCTATCTATTACTTCAACGGGAACGTTGGAGCCAATCTTTTAAATATTGATTTGTCGCTGGAAGTGCTGGCACTCATGCCAGTTTGCTAAACAGCAGGTCAATCAAGCAATATGTGATGTTGTAGGGGACTGCAAGGGAGTGGGAGGGAGGCTATTGCCCTGCTGTAAGAGTATGTGAGATGCACACACATGCAACAACAACGAGAAATCTCTTGCCAACCTGCACCAGTGTTTTGGAGGGGCATCAGAGGGCTGTAGCATTGACCTGTATCATGAGCATCCGCCCAACCACTTGCTTAGGTCATTGAGTTGTCGAAAGTCAAGTCTGCCACTCATGAGAAAGTTTCTCCATTTTTCTATTGAGTTGAAGGAGAAACCCGCCTGTAATTAATGAGAGCGGTATCAGTAACAGTCAACCCGTCCTTGTCTGCCCTCCTTGGTCTTTGTCCCGTCAGTCCTAGTGGTCTCGCCTATCATTTTGTTCTAGCGGGGTGTGTTTTCTTCCTGTCTCTCTGTTTTGTTATTGAGCAAGACAGGCTTGTCAGAAGAGACTGCTCTGGTGTGTTGAAAGGCCTCCGACTGACAGCTTGGCCCAACCAAGCTGTCAGACCAAGTATCACAGACCCTACTGTCCATCAGAAAAGAGATCACAGGGACAGTGACTGCTGCATGTCTGTATGACTATACATCTGCCACGATGAAACTTCCTTTCCTCTGTCTAACGGGATATTTGTAGTTTCATTATAGACTTTTTTACTTAGATGTCAGAAACAGAAAACTGCACAAGTAAACATCGGCGTGAAGATCAATTTTTATTTCTAAGAGTGGTGATGCACAGATTGATGTCATGTGCTTGTCAAATATGACATTAAATGATGGAGAAAGTTGCATTTATTCTTACATTAATGCAGATGACCTATTTCATTTTTAAGAATGAAATAGGAATAAGACCTGACCTGTAGAAAGATTATTGTAGCTATTGGTAATCGTAAGGTATTATGGCATTAATGGAAAACTGTAAATCTGATAATGAGCCTGACTGACTTTCTACAGGTCAGGTCTTATTCATCAGCAAGCTGCGACCAAGCAGACAGTAAAAGAAGGAGAAGAGTTCCTCTGAAGTGTGCACCAAGGATTGATCTGTTTATTTTCTTGAATCACTGAGGCAGAGCACTGCAGTGTATTGTTAGTCCCACTGAGGTGTCGCCAAACAGACAAACCTCAAATACCTCAGCATCTCCAACTGAGTTATGTCCGAGTCAAGAACTTCCAGCAATTGAATGGCCGACCCAGAAAACTAGTGTGAGTCTGATATTATCATCTACAGCTAGCGCTTGTACCTGCACTTTCTCTGGGAAGTGGGTTTGGAGAGAATGGTGGATGGTGTGGGCGGTGGCCTGTTTACACAGCTACAGAGGGTCATAGTGGGGCTTTTTCGTGGCCAGGTTCTGTGAAGTGTGGGAGCCAGCAGTAAGACAGGGTCTGCTGGCACACCTGGGATTTGCAGCTATCAGCAGGAGAAATCTGCACTGCAGAACCTGTAGGGGGAGGGAGCAGAGCAGGAGTGGGAATGAGATGGGATGGGAAGCAACGACTGAGATGGAGCAAACACTGTACAACTGGCTTTTTATTGGAAAGATACAGTTCCATAACAGTTAAATTGCTTCAACCCTACTGGGAGTATACCACATAAGGTTACCGTTTTACCAAACACACCAAATGAAGAGAATTACCTTATGAGAGAAAGAATGACTAACTTGTTAATGGTAAACAGATTGATTAATCTACTTTCACATAGAAAGTTCTCCCCCAAGTTCTCTGTTCTTCCTCAAATGTTCCTTAAAGAGAAAATTATTATAATATACAGACATCATTTATGTACATAAATGTTTTAAGTATGATAGAAAAATCTCTTAGGACTTGGTTACTACCTTTTACTGTGTACATTGACCTCCATGGTATTAGTAAACCTTAAATCGATTTAGTAGTTTGGAGAAGCCATGTATAACTGTCAGTATGGATCCAAAGCAGACCCTACTAAGAACCCAAGACATTCTTCACCAGCAATTTTGAAATTTAATTTGGTGAATCAATTTTTATAAATTTATTCCAAACATATTTTTATCTCGAGTTAAATTAAGCTTCTATGCCAAGGCAGTAAACTCAATATGATATATATATTACAATTAGAGTTGTAAAATTACACAATAATTTAGATTTATTATTCACAGAAAACTTTTTCAATACTGATCAATGACGCTGTATGATGACACTTGATACATCATTGACACATTAAATCCACTGTAGCTTGAACGTGATGAATGCTGTTGACACTTTGATATTTAGAGTTAGATCCGGTCATTATGTCAGCACTGTCGGATTTTTGTCACTGTAGCCATTGAGAGAGGCAAACCAGAGCAACTGAAGGTACTGCTTTAAAACGGTTAACTCTCTAGTTCTTGAGGCTACAAAAGCTTGCATAATATTGTTGACCTCAGAGTGTTTCCAAACTTTTCCTCTACCACACTGATTTTAGTTTGTTTTCTTGATTTCTCACTGCAAAGTTGCTACCACATCATTTTGTTGAAATTGTAAACCTGCTTATCTGTTAGTTGCTCCCTCATCCGCGAGAAGAGAAAAGAGATTGAAATACTTTAGTCTGTGATGAGCTTATATGATTGTAGCCTGCAAGATAATTTGGCACGCCGGGCATAACTACTGGGGTTCTTCAATTTATAGTTTTAAAAATTATGGAAAACTAAACAGTGTCAGGCCAACATCAAGCATGTCTAGAATGGACTGTACCCCAGCAGCTGGGTCAGAATTCTTGCTAATGTCCACTTCATTGGTTTCTGAAGATATCCTCTGGAACTGCACCTGCAAGAGCTTGTTGTCCACATGAGCTAAAACCCCCAGCGTAGTTCTTGGCTTTAACCAGATGTCTTCACCAGACAAGTTTGTGACTTGAACAGAAAAAATGTGTCTCTAAGATGTAAAAAAGATCATTACAACAGCTAAACATAAAGGCATGGATGCATTCACATGCTCTTACAGCAGTAGGGACCTGTTGTCACCAACAGTCTTCAGCCCCTTAGCCAGAAGCGTACTGGCAGAAGAGGCAGGTATATGGACAACATCTTTACCAGCAACCCTAGCACAGGAGTCTGTCTGCTGTCTGCTTTTTGAAAAGCCTTTGTCCAGTTTGAGTCAAATTGTTTGCATTCTTTTATCAAACACATTGTGCACAAGCTCTCTGCATTTTTTCATTATATTCATGCCTATGAGGCCTGGAATGGAGGAAGGATGCGCTGAATCCCTGACTATTGGAAAACCTCTATCTGGGACAGTCCAACCCATTTCACGTACCTCAAGCTCTATATAGCCTACATAGGGTATGTCTAATCTGTTAGCAGATCTCAAATCACGCAAAGGCATAATGCAAGCTCTCGTCCCTCTCTGACCAGTGTTTTTTTTATGTTACTCTCTTTAATTGTACTGACCATGCTACCAGTGTCCAGTAGACATTTGGTCGTAAAACTTTGGAGTTTTACTTCATCAATGCAGCCTCCAATGTCACTCTCAAGAATTTTGTTCCTCCTTCGCCTTGAGTTGTTTGGCTCATGATGACTGAGGCTGTAATTTTTCCTGCACTGCATAGGAATTGGAATGATTTAGGAAAGGTTGTTTGCATATTTCCACCACTAGGGGGAAGCTTTATCTCCAAAAGTCCTTCAACCGTGAAAATGATTTAGTCCAACTTTAGGTGCATATGAATCGATTCAAGGAGATCTGTCTTGTATTTATAATATCTTATTTTCATCATTCATATTCTACTTTTTTCCCCTTTCTTTTTTTTTTTTTACAAAAAACACATTTTTTTCGGACACAGCATCCTAACTGTTGTCCAAAGTCTGATTTACTCCAAATTAGTATCAACCGCATAAAGATCTAACTCGTATTTGTCATATTCTACTGTAATTGTTCTTTTTTTTTTTTCTAGTAGTATTTCATTTGAGCTGTTCAATCAGGGTAACTGCTTGTTCAGTAGACGAGATTGGGGGCTTTTCAGGGATTTTTAATGTTGTGATGTGTCCATGTTGTAGATTGGAAAGAAGAAAATCTATGGAGATTCTCATTGTGTGCCTGATTTAACCAGATTTCAGAACCTCCTAGGATGTTAAAACTCCTATATCAATCTAAGTCCATAAATGGGTTTTATTGAATTATTATGATAATTCTATTAATAATCCACAGCCATCTTGGAATCTCCGGCTGATTTTGACACTCCACATTTGATTATAATCTGAAAAGGCTGAGAGTTTCCAGGGAATCATATACCAGTTACAGGAAGAAAAGTTTGTCGGTGTTTGAATCACAATGGCTTCAAATGTCATTAGTCAATGTCAGGAGACTCGTTCAGACACTCCAGGCTCACAACCAAGCTCTTTCACATTGATGAGGTCAGTCTTGCTCCTAATTTATTATCTTCATCAGTCAAGATTGATAAACTACAAATTATTATGCATTTTGATATAACACCGTATGAATCACCATCAGACTAAATATAAAATAAAATATTTCCTGCAGCTCTTCAGTGGTGATGTTGTTAATATGTGTGTTGGATTTAATGAGACAGACAATATAATATATTCAGAGTCTTGTAAAAGCCTCGTTGACAGTGTGATTTATCTTTGCTCACTGTTGTCATGTTGACATCACTGTGTGTGATCACATATGCCAATTGCTTTGCTGGGCCTGGTGTCTCTCACTGGGCTGATTGCCTTGGCTCATCACTGCATTTGGAAGATTAAACTATGCGGCAATATGGAGCAGTGACACTGGCCACGGGATTTGGGACGGAAGCCCGGGAAGGACAAAAACCGAGCAGCATAAACAAGGGGTGACCTTCAGAACTAGACAGAATATCTTGTAGCTCAGAATAGAGAAACTCAATTCTTACCCTTGTGCGAAAGACTTTGACTGACATCAACTTGGGTCTCTTTTTTTGTTTTTTTTTGCTGATTCAACATTTCCCTGCAATAACAATGATGCTAATGATCTTGAGCCATCTTGCAGTGCTGCCAAATTTGCCTCATTGCTGCTATGCAATAAGAAAGAATATCCAAGTAATGCAGAATAGATTTATCATGTCTCTACTGTTGATAACCAGATATAAGAATGTCTTGTGGATTTACAGGAAAACCTGGAAAAGCCCGTGTGATTAGCATGGGAGGCGGTAGCCATCAGGGAAGTTAATGAGACTATTTGACAAGGTCAGAGGCAGCTCTCCCAGGAAAATTGCCCTCATAGGGCATAATGGGCTTTTCTTATTCAGCTCTCTGTAAAATACACCTTATATCAGATGATAACCGTCCCTTGGATCACACAGACATGAAGGTAAGTGGTGTTATCAGCTATAGGTAGAAGGTAAAAATCGACACAGTTCAACTGAAAACAAATGCTTAGTTCCTGCTTTTGCTTCATAATGAGAATTTTCACAGCTTAAGCTTTATTCTTGTCTAATTCAGGCCTTTTTGAAGTGTGTTCTGTATTCCAGTCAGTAACTGCAGTTGAATCGGCAGAAAGCTCTCAAAGGTATCTCTGTAGACACCATTAGGGAGATCTCTCATTTCTAACATGGAAATCGTACTACATAGCTTTGAAGCACGATTCTCTGTGTGGTCGTGGGGTTTTGTTCTTTGTGGTGAGAGTGAAGCTATGGGTTCGGTTTGGATCAAAGATGATGTGATTTTTTTTTTCTGATTAGTTGTTACTGTTTTGTCTTAGTCAGCTTTTGTTAATGTATTTGTAGAGCGCAATATCCGTGGGACTTGAAGGGCAACTGATAATATCCCTGTATAGATCAGCAGGAATTATATATCTTTTGTTATCTGTACAATAAATGATTTGGAAGACCTGCCCAAGTTGAAGATCGCCTTTGTTCGCATTTGAACATATTATCTTTTATGCTCTCACACTCGATTATTCACCTTTACTGACTTGTTTTGATAAGTAAATAGAAAGAGCATTCAGAAGAAAATTGAATGACTTAAGAGAGCAAAGTGGTCAAAGTAAGGGTATCAGTTTTGCAGTGCAGAAGCCAGTACAGAAGACAGCATGTCTTCTGTACTGAAGAAGACATGCTGTCTTCTGTATCCTTCCGTGGTCCGTATCCTCGGAGGTTGGGTTAAGACCTTGCCTTAATTTCCACATTATTGCAAAGATATAGTGAGTATAAGGTTGTGCCAGGAGGAGAATAAACTTAAGTTTTGTTGTATATGGCTTTGTGCCCCTGGGTCAACATTAAGTCGTGTCTCCATTGCATCAGAAGATATTACATCTGTCAATATACACACATTACAGCTAAGCTTCACATGCCATGCCATTTTTACTAGATAACCGTTTTAGCTCAAAATATTCAATTATCATTGAAAACATATCAATGATAATTGAATATTGACAAAAAATTCTTCGATATATGTTTTGTGTTATATTTTGTTTGAGGATTTGACGTAATTTCGTTCTTGATAGACACTTTAAATTCACCTTAATTTTATCTGTTGTCAATAAACTGTTTTTTGTACTTTAATTATTAATAACCTGCTTTCACTTTGTAATTCACATTGGAAACTTTTTCATATGCACATGTCTGTTTGCCCTAATATTGTAATATTTTAACAAGATTAAACTTATATTCTTATAGTTTATTGTCACATTCCTATATTGTTATATATATATATTGTTTTATTAATTGAAACAATTTTTCTTATTTCTTATTTGTACCCTCTCAGTTTTTTTTAAGGAGAATCTGTGGCGAACCAATTTCCCCCTGGAGATCAATATAGTATTTCTGATTCTGATTAGATATACACACAAATAGACGAAACAATGACGGGTTAGCACTGTATGTACATCTATATTGCAAAATAATATATTGTGAACAGTATTAGATACATTTTATGTTTTAAAAAAATTACCTCAAGCAATAAATGAAAATGATAAATGATCATCGAACAAATTTGAGAAAATCGATTTCTCTAAATTACCATATCAAACACTTGTGTGTCCATCTATAGGAGAAGATCGCACCAGGGAGAATGTGGTGAGCACCACAGACTCACAGACAGCCAGTGGAGTGGCGGGAACCGAGCCTGGTTCCAACAGACGGAGGCTCCACTGCTGCATCAGAGTAACAACTGTGCAGGTGCGCAAGGCCCTTTGGGGAGTCGCCATGGTGATGTGCGTTTGTTCATCATGGGCAGGGTCCACCCAGCTTGCAAAGCTGACCTTCAAGCATTTTGATGCCCCGTTCACCCTCACCTGGTTCGCCACCACCTGGAACTGCCTCTTCTTCCCTCTCTATTATATCGGCCACTTTTGCAAGAGTCCAGAGAGGCAGACACCCCGGCAAAGATTCAGGTGAGACCACTACAACAATGCGAGAGAGTTAAGATAATTATTAGTCATAAATATTAAGTCTTACAGACCATCATGAGTCTCATGAAAGTATGCATTTTAAAGTCCCTAAGGATATTCAGCAGATGTCCTATGTGAAAATAAATAGGAAATCCGACCGGACTGCTTTGTCAAACAAATCAAAAGGCTTTGCTACTTTTGTGGTTTAATTAAATTGGAACATTTTCAATACATTTCCTATGGGTAATCATATGATGAGGCTGATAAATGTGTTAATTATAATGCACTTTTAAAACAGAAGTAGCAAGACAGTTCCAAAATATTAAAAGAAAATAAGAATCTGCTCGGAAAGAACTTGAGTGGAGTAAATGGGTGGAGCAATATTTTACAGTGTTCTGTCATAACATTCTAAAAATCCTGATGACTTTTTCCAAATCTTTATGTGTAGGCCTGGTTTATTGTTTATTGTTTGAGAGACTAGGACTGAATGAAAGATTTTATTTATGGCTTGAAATAATATTGGGATCAAATTCTATTGAATCTCCTTAACAATGTCTCAATACCTCTTATAGTGCATGACTCATGTTTAATGTGTTTGGCTCAGTTTTTACTTATAATAGCAGCTTTTTCTTAATTACAGCCTGACCAGTTATCTCAGTAAAGGGACTAGAGTATATCATTTTGCTGGATATTTACACTGTCAGCATTTGTTCATATTTGATTTCCAAAAAAAGACCACCACTTTTTCTATCAGGATCAAATGCTACTCTAAGTTATGCCGCTGCTGCAAAGAGAAGGAGTGTAATCCAAAATGCATTAGAAATGTGCTCTCATGGTTGAAATGGTCCATAAATCATGGCCTTTAGACAAAAGTCTTATCTCTGCTACCTGCTGTGCCATTTTGCAGAGATACAAAGAGGATGGTGTGGTGGATTGTATATGGTGTAGCCGGGGGAATCAGCTCTGTAGTTGTGCTGAACCTCTGTGATGTCATTCTTCCGAAAGAAGAGGCGAAAGGCCTGACAGTGGTAAAAGTTTCATTCTCTCCTTTCAGATATGAGCTGTATCTGTCTTCAATCTTTCCTCCTATAATCTATTTACTTGATAATACAGTATTCCGGGTTAAAGCAGGGATTGCTTTTCTGAGTTACCTAAAGGTTAGCAAGTTATAGTTTGAACAGCAGCAACATTATTATGATAATCTAAGTCCATATTATTATGATAATAATCCCAATATATAAGCTAAAAAAAAGAATAGTTTCATAATCAAACTAGAAAAAGCATTCATAGATGTTTTATTTTCTGGTTGGGCCTTATCTTAAACCGACCCTCATTTCTTGCTCCTCTCCAGTATAAACTATTGGTGGAACAAGACACAACAGTATAACAGGCTTAGAGAAAAATCATGCAGTTATTGGCAGCCTCTAAATCTACCGACAACTCCAACAAACTCTCTCAGCATTTCTCAAATACTTAGTAGCCGGTCGTCTCGAGCACCTCCACTCTGTTAAGCCCACTGAGACCCCAGCTCCACCTCCAAAGGAACATCAAAGGAACAAAGGCATCAATAATGGACACAGTTTAGAGAGAACATAACCTCCTTCTTTGGCGGCAATAATGTGTTGAGCCTCTGGAAACAGTGTGTAATTACTTCAAACTAGGGTTATGGCTAGGATTAGAGACTACGTATCTCCACCAAGACAGAAATGTTCCCCATTTGGTCTCTGTCCCTAAAGGGAAATAGTTTCATGATAGATTGAACTCCATAATATGCCTCAGGAGGTAGAGCGGTTGTCCACTTAGCTTAATTTCGGTGGTTCGATTCACAGCTGCTCCGGTCCACATGTCGAAATATCCTTGAACATGATACTGAACCCCAAGTTGTTCCCAATGGCTGTTCCATTGGTGTGTCAATAATGGAGTGAATGGTTACTGCTCTTGAGGATCAGGTGGGTCCTTGCATGGCAGCCAAAGTCATTACTGTATGAATATTTGTCTGAACTGTTGAATACTGACTCGTGTTGGAAATGCGCTTGGAGTAGTTGAGCAAACTAGAAAAGCACTATATAAGTACAGACAATTTACCATTTACCATTTGCCATGAAAACCGACCCCAAACCCTGTTCTGTGGTAATCCATCAAATGGTTTACGTATAACTGACAAAGTTCGTCCAAAAGCCAGAACTGACCCTATCCTAAAGGTCCTATCTTACTTTGTTCATAATGGAAAGAAACAATTGCGGACTCCGCCCCTTTATGCATATTGACTCAATCCTCCCGACTGCATGTACAACCCTTTTAATAAGTGTTTACAGGGTTTTAAGCATAAAAGACTGTAATTGTGAAGTTAAGTAATATGCAATAATATAGAAAGTGAAATCAAATTCGTAGCTCTCCCCCTTTATCTGTAACCTCCCCCAAAATTCAATGCGTTCTTCTGATTCATCTGCCCAACCATTCTACCAGGTTTCATGGGGTGATGTTTGTGTAACCTTGCTGACTCAAACGTTAACGAAAACAACTTCGTTCCTTGAGGTAACTATTGCGAAGTAATAAACTCAAGGTCCCATTTACACTTGATACTCATTATCGTAGAGTCCAGAGGGTTTAGATGGCTCAGTTTAGGTCTTGAACTTAGAAAATTGTGGAAGACCACCAGATGTTGTTATAGATCTGAGTCCGTTAGGACTTTTTCTTTAACTTCATTAGTGTTATAGATGAAATTTTCACTTTGTATCTGATCTTTGTTTTAGTGCTTCATCATCAGCACTAAAACTAATGAAAATCAAGTCTAGTTCCTTTTCAGAAGGCAAACTGCCTGATCAGGAAGATGCTGATTGGTAATGAAATTGGAAAAAATTGGAAAGTGTTGAAAAGTGTTGCTTTGGATCTTCTTCCTTTTATCAGTTCAGTTGTAGGGCTTAAAAGCCTTCCTAGAAACCACACAAGTTAATTATCCAGAGTCAGAAATGTGAGGACGACTTACTTTGTTCTGATTGTCATTAGATTGTTGTTCAATTAAAGAGGTGTGAGCATTGTTTTTATAGTGCAGACCCAGCTCTCTGGAACCTATTCAGAACGGTGCTGCTCCTCACTATCCCCTAAGACAAATGTGCTACCTGCCACTCCTTTTTTTTGCTGTCTCATAGCTTTGACAGGGGCAGATGCTTTTAGGTTACACTGTGTTACCCAGGAACAATGTAAACAGTAGAAGTGAGTCACAAAACGCTGAAATTATATATTTTGACTCGAGGAAGCAGGGAGTTGTGTAGTGTTCAAGCTGTGTAATAAACAGGAACAATGTAGGGAGTCAGACTCAAAAGGCAGAGATGATGCACCTCAAGAATTTCATCTAAAATTGTAGAATTTACAGGAATGCCCAATACAGGGAAACAATAGAACACTAGGAGATAAAGCTGGATACAGCGAAACAGTTCAATCTCAATGGACCGATAGAACACAGTGACTAATTACTGACAATAGTTTTTCCAAAAAAGGGAAACGCTTTCCTCTACTTTTAAAAAAAGATTAGTATTCAACTTTGATCCATGAGAACACATATCATCAATAATGAAAACACTGAGCTATGCATGCCAGGCTAATAGTTGGTGGTGTCCCTGGTGTTTTCAGTGACACCAAACACCTGTGTACAAATGAAATAGTCCGCCTTTGTTTATGTCACTTGTCATGTTAACAAGGTTCTTAATTGATATTCCTGAAAAATCGGGGATATTCTGCCTCCCCGCAGATCCTTTGTGTTAACGTGATTACCCAATAACCATTACAAGGAACATTTTCAGATTTTGTACCCACATACATATTAGTTTGAGGGAGGACTGGATTGATTTTGGGAAAGGTTGGTTGTATAGTTCCAATACTAAGGAGCGTTATCTCCTAAATATGTGGGGCCATAATTTCTCAAGCATTGTTCCGATTCAGTCAAATTTTGGTGCTTAGGAATGAAGGCCAAAGCTTACATATAAGATAACAAATACTATTATTTGTTCTGATAGTGGTGATAGTCACAGTGAAACCACGTTAAGATAATTCAAATTTTCCTTACCGGAACGTGACCATTTAGAGGTATAGGATGAACTTTATACAGGCAGCCAAAAGGTTTCAACTCGGCAGGTCATTTGTACTTTCAGCTGATTAGACATAAAATAAATGTAGTTATTAATATTACATTACATTTATTGAGAAATATTTTAACTAAATCTTACACAACGCGTCAATTAATCTCTCATTCGGGATTTTCAGATGCTGACAGATATCTGAAAATTCTGATGTTTGAGTAATTGTGTATGTGTCATCATACATCATCAAAATTTATAATGAAATGAATCATGAAATGAGCTGCTTTTTCAGTATTATTTTTATTATTAAAAAAATGTGTTATGTTTGCTTTATTGGAATATTTATTGCTGCACCACTGTCAAAGCTTGATGGCACATCACGGTGACGTAGCAGCTTGGTTGATACAGGTGGGAACGGGCTGCCTGAATGTGGATGTTGACTCTCAGGGTTCTAATAGAGTGAGACCATCTGCTTTTAATTAAGGGCACTTTCATGCATTTAATATATTTAGGAAATTACATCTTCGGCGAAATTGAAGGGGAAGTCCATCTATAATAAATGACTAAGCTCCATACCAGGCCGTCGAATCACTTAACAAAATGTCAAAATGTTTTAAATCCTGAGCTGACATTGATTCACTAAACTGGGTCATCATGACCTTAACCCAGATCATTCATCATACTATATGCACGTACCAAGTACCAGAAACAGTTATGAAATATTGACATCTTTGAGCCTCCCTATCTAGCTTCAGACACGGACTGTACTCTCTGAGGTTCATGTACAATAACACTGACAAAGGAGGAAAAAAAAAACTTTTTCAAGAGACTTTCTACAATTAACACTTGTGTTAATAGTACATTGTTTTGACAATTTCATTTCTCCTGCTGCTCAGATATTGTCTTTGTTAAACGTGCATTTTTACGTAACTATAAGAAGGAAGAGACAAATCCTGGGAAATAGATAAGGAGGAGATAAAAAGTTACACTCATGGAGAAAACTCAGCTTTAGCATAAAATTGCTGTATTTAACTAAATGACATGCGGAGCATGTGATTCCTTCCGTAAGCATTTATTTCTCAAGTGGACTGGAGTTGGTCCAATATGCACTACACTGGAATTTTTATATATATTTGGATGTCAAAATGGGAATTGCTCTACATACATAGATATCGACTGTTGTTTACATACCCAAATATTGCTTAAATCCCAGTCCATAATAATATTTACCCCTCTTAAATGAATTACATTACACTTTTCCCTATGCTAACTCTATGCTCTGCTTTGCTACTCTTCACAGGGAGTGCTGTAGGTTTTTCGGTGACGATGGTTTGACACCCAAGGTGTTTTTTGCCAAGGTGGCTCCCTTTGGCTTGCTGTGGATCCTCACCAACTACCTTTACCTGCAGGCCCTTAGAAAGATCAACACAACAGATGTCTCAGCGCTCTTCTGTTGTAACAAGGCCTTTGTCTTCCTGCTGTCTTGGATTGTACTCAGAGACCGCTTCATGGGGGTCAGGGTGAGTCTGGATGTGTTAGTCTGTTTCTGTTGGAGTTTCATAAGCCATCGTTATTTCACTTTGTGCCCCTTACCTTTAGAGTCAAGCACATGTGACAAAAAGTAAGGTGAGCATTAAACTGATAATATACCTCAAGGGCTACACACAGAAAGTTAAAGCTGTTTGTTGTTTCTGATACTTTTTGTCTCTTTTTTGTGACAGAGATAAAAAGTAACGAAACGGAGGGGACTTTTCCCATTAAGGCAAACAAATCTAGTCACTTCAGCCTGCTAATGTGAACATAGCATTTAACATGTGTTCTGAGATCAGATACAGATCCATTTAATGGCTAAAGTTTGAATGTAAGGTATTTAAATGGTCAGATCGGAATTCATGCATCTTTTTGCAAAGACACCTGCCCAAAATTTGTGAGTCCCCCTTTTTGCAATAAACACATCTCTGAACTTCACAAGACTTCGGAGGACGTGTTTTGGTATCTGGCACCAAGATGAAGCTGCGGTTCCTACGCTTTGTTTGATTATTCTCATCTGTGAAAATGCCATCTAACAGAGATAAGTAGAGTCAAAGCAGGCTTTCCTTTTCAGTGCATATGAGGGGTCCCCAAAAGTTTCTGTCCCTCTCCCCTGGCTTGCTTTTCAATACCACTTTGCAGTTCAATTATTTCCATGTCTGCTCCATTTTGTAAGGGAAATGCATCTTGCGACTTGGCAGACACATTGTCAGTGTCAATGGAGAGGAAAGGATTTATGATGAATTTGATACATGTGCTCCATGGCATGCATTTCCTGAAAATGGTCATCAAACTCCGCACCACTTTTAATAGTGATCACAGAACTTTTCATGTTTAGTGTTTCTCACATTCTGCGGCGAACTTTCCAGGTTTGGAAAGTGCATTTCGGGGGAAGTTCCTCTCTAAAGTCTGGGAGGTTTGTGGTCTGATTATGTTCTACGTTACCTCTTTCGACAGGGACTCTGCTTGCTTACAAATAAGGCAGACTGGTTTGTGATGGACCAAAGTCAAACTCATGTTCCTATTCGGAATAAAGAATCATAGGTTTTTGTCTTCACATATGCTTCTAGCCATCGTCTTCACCTGCAAACAGGAGGTGTTAACTGAAAGTGACAGTGTCGTAATTTAGCCAAATCAGACAACAGAGCGGAAGACTCTCATGTCATATCATTTAACCCAAAATGATTTGCGATCGACTCTGATCGACTCTGATCAGATCTAATGCGAACGTGCCCAACTGCCCAATTTTTTTGCTCTGGGATTGGACAACGCGGTATAGCCTTCACTCAACATGTGCAACTACGAATTGTGAGCCTGTTGTCATTTGTGTAATTTTTTTTCATTTACATTTTAATCTGTAATAACCTGCAGATCTGCATTTCTGGAGGTGATCTGACTCAGTCATCTTTCATCACTATGTAGGTATTGTTAAAGTTGCACAGATCCTTAAGCGTGCTTATTTTTCTGTTTCCAACTCAACAACTTTGGGGAAAAAATGTTCACCCACTGCCCAGATATATCCCATCCCCTGAGAGGTACCAGTGTAAGATAATCAATGCTATATAATCAATGGGCGATGGTGGCTCAGTTGGTGGAGCACTTGTCCACTCATCTGAAGGTCGGTGGTTAAATCCCTGGCCACTGCAGTCCACATGTCGAAGTGTCCTTGAGCAAGATACTGAACCCCATGTTGCTCCCAATGGTTGTTCCATTGGTGTGTGAATGATGGCGTGAATGGTTACTTCTCTTGATGAGCATGTGGCGCCTTGCATGGCAGCCTCTATCGTCACTGTATGAATGTTTGTATGAATGTTTGTGTGAATGGGTGAATGCTGACTTGTGTTCTAAAAGTGTTTTGAGTGGTCAAGCAGACTAGAAAAGCGCTGTATAAGTACATTCCATTCACCATATTCACTTCACCCCTCAGTGGTCATAGTGTTATGCCTAATCGCTGTACACATGCACTCAGCTCTGTGAATATCAGACAGCTACTGCAGATTTTCAACTCCTTACAGTTACAGAAAGTTACACTTACAACACAGTGGGGTAGGGAGCATCTTACCATGTGATAGTGATGTTTACCACTGGTGATCACCATGTCATTAATGCCTCCTAGTGTGTGTGTGTAGACATTAGCAAGGGTTATAGGTTTGTGAAACATCTCCTGCTCACCTCACACCGAGCTTCCTCCTCGGAAGTTTTCATATCAGCAGCTGTCCTGCACAACTCTGCAGAATGGATTTCCCATTTTTCTCTGTCTGACAAGAAGTACCATATCTCCCCCTAGTGCATCCCCATTCCCCAACCCCATTATCTGCCATGAAAGGCCCCAGTTGAGATAAATACTGTAATAGTCCTCTCTCTCTCTCTCTCTCTCTCTCTCTCTCTCTCTCTCTCTTTATGTTCCATGGTTGTGGGTGTTGCAATGTTTGGAGGTCTCCTTCACTCCGTCACGAGTGAAGGAGTGAAGTAGGGGAGATGGAGGTGGAAGAAGCTTGTAACCAGGAATATTTGGATGTATTTTTTATTTGAGGGGGTATTCATTCATTACCCGTTATTGCTTATCCAGTTTAGAGTTGCAGTTTACATAAAAATATCATTCCGTTGTGTGTAGCTTGATCATAAAGGGCAGACAGTGTCAGAGTCTTATTGATTACATTTGAAGAGCCTATTGAATGATGTGTGATGGGTGTCTGGATTTATCAGTTGTAAATGGAGTCAGCTAGTGTTTAATCCACATCCTACATTGGTCATAGCCCTGTAATCACATAAGCCACTCAGTGCTCAGGTATAATGATCTTTTTCCTTTCTGAACTTCACATTTTGCTGAAACATCACACTGGTGAAACACCAACACATGCAGGGTCACAGACCTTGTAAGCAAACTTAGCATCACAAGGAATGAAAGGTGTGTCAGTGACTGACAGGCGGGCTGCAGTGCAGAAACAACTATTTTGCCAAAGGTGCCTGTGGGCTTTTTCCCAGCAAAAAAAACCCATCCAAATTTATCTTCCTGAGAACCTCCTTAAAGCAGAACTAAATCACTCAGCCAAACCACGTTTTGTCCCTCACTGTTTTTCAGCCCAAAGCATATTCACACACAGTTATGACCACATGCTTTCACTGTGGATCTGAGAACATATTTCATGTGCAGGAGATCGTATTTTGCCTGCGTGTGAGTAAATGTAGACATCATGTGAGCAATCGGCTGACAGAAAAGAAGCCCACATAGTAATCACACCACTGCAGCCAATGAGTAACTGTGGGCCTGCTGTGTCCGCGCACAGCAGTAAAGGCTCGGACATCTTTATTACCACACTGTAAGAAGCATGTTGACCATTTTTCATTCGTTGATGTTTCTGCCCTTTCTCTCTCTTCACAGATCGTTGCTGCTATTTTGGCCATAGCAGGCATTGTAATGATGACCTACGCTGATGGATTCCACAGCCACTCAGTCATCGGTATTACCTTTGTGGTGGCCTCTGCATCCATGTCAGCGCTCTACAAGGTATCTGTTTGCATGCAAACAACATTCCCAGACCCCGCCTGCAATGTAGCAAAAAAATTCAAACCTAAAGATTATCTTATGTTAAAGCGTCTAATGATAGTAGATTGTGCTAAAATTGGTGTGTGCTGTGAAATATGTTAAATCACTCTTGCCATTAAACATTTACAGTAATGTAGACAGACAGACAGACAGACAGACAGACAGACAGACAGAGAGAGAGAGAGAGAGAATCCCCACAGGAGAAATGTTGATGTTGCAGCAACTCCAACATTTACAAAGTGCTGTTGGCAATTGTAAGTCATAAAAAGATGAGATGTAAATATACAAAATGCAAATACATAATTAAGAATGAAAAAATTTAAACTTATATACATACATAAATGTACTTGAATAAAAGTGAAAAGTAGAAATACGTACATACATTTAAATAGAAATAAATTAATGATGAATTATATCATATTAGCTTTATTGTAAAATAAATTAGATGAAATGTCACTATTAAGTCTGAGCATTAAATATTAAATCTAAATCTGCATGTTAAATTTCCCATGTTGAATCTACATTTAAATCTGCATTTGTATGCACAATAATATACCAAATACAATTATTAAAATTGAATGTTAAATCTAACTATAAATGAAAAATATAAATGATAATTATTCTAAATATTATTAATTTTTATCGCTAAAATTAACATTTAATTAATAGTCATTACCGATCCACCGATGTACCAAAATTAAAACTTCACGATGGACTACTTACAAGACCATCATAGACCCCCTTCCTTCAGATATCATGGTACATATGACATATGACTAATTTTTCTTAGTTCAGCAAATTTTGGTACTTACCTTATTATTAGTTGTTGCTTGCTATGATAATAGCATTTTCAAAATTAATATGGGTAACTGAAAACAGTACTAGCATACTATTTGCTTATCTGCTGCAACTTAATTTTCATGATGCAAATGTAGAATTAACATTAAGATGCTATACTTACAATTGATTTAACATTCAGATTTAGATTTAATATTTACATTTAGATTTGAAATGTAACATTGAGATTTAAAATTTAGATTTAACTCAGAAGGTTTAATTTATATTTGACATCAATATTTTATTTAATATATGTAATTTTATTTTGTTATTTTATGTAGAGATATTTCACAAGAAAATTAAATAAGACAAAGTTCAATCAAGTAGTGCTGTAATTGTCATAAAACAGTGACTTAAAATATTTGGCCCAAAATCTTTTTCCGTTCTGTGTGCTACTTTGCAGTCGGCACCAACAGATTAGCTCCGCTCTACTTATGTAATCAGTTGGCAGAAGACAGGTGATTATGAAGTATGAGCTGCAATTGACAGAATGGTGTGATATGTGAGCATTCAGTTCAAGGCCCCAAGCTGTGGTGTCCTGATCAAGAAGGTTACAGGACAGATATTTTGACGGGGCTCTGGTCTGCTCTGGCCTGCTGTCTGTGCTCTTAATCTGATAGAAAGACAGCAGTGGCCCGGTACCAGAACATGACAGGTGTTTGGCAGGTTCACCCTCTGCAATATCTCTCTGCCATCGTGCATTCATGACCTTCCTCCCTGTTTATTCTCAGGTACTATTCAAGATGGTACTTGGCAGTGCCAAATTTGGGGAGGCCGCACTTTTTCTGAGCATGGTTGGAAGTGCCAACTTTGTTTTCCTCAGCTTCGTGCCGGTCATACTGTATTTCACACATGTGGAGTACATTGGCTCACTTGAAAATATCCCCTGGACCTACCTCTGTGGAGTTGCAGGCCTGCTTTTTGGTAGGGAGGAAAACACACAGAGCAACACTCTGCATACACTGATACCAGCATGATCACGCAACACACGCAAGTCTGAGGTCTGTAGTTTGATAATCTGTGGTTGCTCTGATTGTGCTTCCCCTCGCAGCTTTCAACATCCTGGTTAACTTTGGCATTGCAATAACATACCCAACATCAATCTCCCTCGGCATTGTCCTAAGTGTTCCGGTAAATGCCAGTAAGTCTCTTTGCTTTACCTCCTTAAATCTGCCCATCCATGTTATCTGTATTTAATGAAGAAGAATTGACAGTTTTTTATTAATTTTTTATTTGTTATTATTTATTATTATGGAAATATTGTTTTAAGTTTGATTATGCACTGGGCTATTTGTTTTGCATATTTAAACGGCATTCTATTACATGTTCTAAATAAAGACTTCATTAATTCAGTCATTAAAGAACAAAATTTAAATTTCAAACTGGTTTCCTTCTCTTTGTATAATTTAGGATTCATTTGAAAAATACAAAAGTGTTACTCATGATGATTTTGACATTATTTTGCATATTGATGCACATTCACACTAATCATTATCCTTGTTTAATTACAATGCTTAATATATAATCCATACTTCTGCTCTCACTGATGCAATCTTGTAATTTTGCAGTGGTGGACCGCTACACATGTGAGATTGATTTCAACACAGTGCGCCTCATCGCTGTGTTCATCATCTGCCTGGGTTTCCTCATGCTGCTGTTACCTGAGGACTGGGACCAGTGCTTCATCCAGCTTAGCACAAAGCTGCGCAAACGTGACGATCCAGCAGAGGGCAGCGGAGAGTCCGGCACTGCCACCGGGCTCAACTGGAGAGGGAGAGCCACGACCTCCATGTCAACGTTTGCGCATTAAAATTGATCAGTGATATCAGACATTAATGCCTGTAAGCTTTGTTGTCGGGACCTGCACTCTCTTTGGCGCAGCTTCCCAAGTGAACAAAGTGATTTAGATTTAGACATACCCAACATCCTATGGGGGGTTTTGGCCCACCCATATGCCAATCTCTGATCAGTTTGGAGATGCAGACCCATTCATTTTGGTGTCCATTCCACTTAGAAGTTATCTGAGTCGATGTATGGACTCAATTGTAATCCTTGCTTCGCCAAAAAATTATCAGGTATTACTAATTGAGTCATGTATTTATTTTTTCTGTCCTTCCTTCCATTCCATTCCCGACCCAGCAGGCACAGGAGGTCATTGTAAAAAAAAAGAGACACTGGACTTCTAACATCTAACTTGAATTTTTGTGGACTATCAGTCATATCTGGGTGTTGGTTTGAATCCTATGGGTTCACCCTGGACAGGTCACCAGTTCTACAGTACGGTTCACTCCGACAGGCAGTGCATGCAGACACCACAAGCCTACAACACTGTCTACAGATGGATTTAAACCCAGAACATCATTACCATAAGATAACAGTGCTAACCACTACACTAAACACCATGCTGGTTCATTTTATTATTGATAATAATTATCAACTCTTAAATTCAAATGTTACTGTACAAAGTCATTCTCCTGATTCTTACTCTGGTATTTTAAACACTTTGGACTGTATTATTTTAGTTCATTCAACATCATTTGAAGCGCTTATGTCCGAACAAAATTCAACTTTGATATTAAACCAAAAATGGCTTTTAGTCAACCCGGTTTTCATTTCCACCTACAATCTAACGTCTCTTACATGTTTCCCGTCTTTCTGACGCTACACTGACGCCCTGTGCCAGCCTGGTACATCCTTGCACCTGGAAACTTGCCAACTTGCCTGATAGTTTTCAGCTCTGAGAAACAAGAAAGGTGTTCGAGTGGACTTACTTTCTCTATCATGTACACTTCCACACACGGTTAAGATCCAAAGAAGAATGCCTAAAATGCTGAACACACAAGGGAGGCATGCAGTGGCGGCGTCCCACGGGTGTTACCTAATTACAAGTGTTTGCCTTTCATGCACTGTACATAGCTGAGTTTCACACCTTGGATGTCCTGGAGACATTGGGCTCATCTGGTGTGAGGGGACCTGTCTGGACATCTGAGGATCAATCTGGGCTGGAGAAGCTATCACCTCGTCTTATTCTGTTCATCCTTAGAGCCAAACAGAACACACCGATTGCCCCCGTGATTATGTGCTCAACTCCAAGTCTAATCGACGCTGACACCCGCCGCTCAGGCCTACAGTTTAATCCTGAGAGTTCTAAAAGCAGCTATTCTGTTGCTGAAGTTCTCAATTCATGGTTAAAATATTGTGTCTTAAGAATTGCTTTCAGGCCATCCATAAATCATTAGCTTCACATTTTCTGTTGCTGTGAAATGTTAGGGCAGACAGCAGTATTAACTTTTGATTTCCAAGCAATATATATAATACATGTGTTATCATTCAAATGTTGAAATTGTAATATTCCCAACTGTACATTTGTAACCAACTTTCATGATTAATGCTTCAGGTATCCTAACATCTGGATGGGCTAAAAGCTCTAACAGCTTATAATGAGACCTGTTAAAACTTTGAACTACACTTTTAATAACTTGAAACATCAACTATAGCTAATACTGAGCCTCCTTTGATTTGATCTAAATTTCTATAACTTAGATCAAATCTAATCTGCAGTAAATCCTTTTTTTTTTCTTTTTTTTTTAGGAAAAGCACAGCTCAAGCTGACCTCTGATGCTTTTTAAAAAGTTTGTTTTACATGAATAATTTCTTAGGCAGGAAATCAACAGAGATGAACCTGCGAGGGAAGGAGGCCCACTCCTTGTGAAGCGACAAGTGGAAAGTCTGCCTTGTTGTGAATGTATGAACATCACTCGACCACACATGATCGCTACCTGTTTTCTACAGTGCCGCCACAGACTCTTCCACAGATCATTCACATTTAATACGATCCTTCTTCTACTCTTCTGAGCAAGTTACATTTTTTTTGGAACAAACTTCTGATGCATCCAACTGGTCTTTTTCTATCTTTTTTGCATTTGGTTACTTACTAACCTTTGTGGACAGTGAGTGAAGTCTGCAGGAAGAGCATGCACTTACTGTATGATCAGATACCAATCCACTTCACTGCCTTTTCTTTGTTTTGCAATAGATACAACAGCACTGTTTCCCATTGTCATTCTCTATGACAATAAATAATAATAATGTATTCCTCTGGAATTATTGCTAGACATAAATGTAAACCTTTGTAAGGAATGATGATTTTTACACTGAGATGCAACATATGATTTTCACATTTGAGGAGGAAATATTTAGACATTGAATAGATGATGGATTTATTAGATCTAATGTTGAGTGTCTTCAAGTGTAATCACATTTACTATATAAAATACTTCTTTTCAATACATCGCTTTGTCCAGGATTGTTTTTTTCCCCACAATATAATAGTTCTGATCTCAGCTAGAGGTAAAACATTTATTTATCGAATTATATTAAATTTATCTGGGGCTTATTTTGGCTGTTATGCGGTTTACTAGTCATTATAGTCAAAAAGGAAACTTTTGCTGGTTTGTGCTAATGAGATATGAGGAATTTAAGCTTGTTTCATACAAAAGTAAACCAGAATCTTTTTAAATACTGATCAGATAAGATATCTTATCATGATTTTATGCTATTTTCTGAGTCAAAATGATTTATTTTAAACAAAATATATGATATAATATTACTAGTTTTTATGTTATTTCTAAGAATGCTAAAAATAATGCCAAAATTAACAGACTCCAGCTCTTGAAATACTGTATTTACCGATGTTCTACATAATCAAAGTAAATATACTTGGGTTGGACAAAGAAATGTCATAGATTTGCGAAAAGATCTTTTTTTTTTCTTTCAATTTTTATGAACAAAGAACTTATTACAGTACTCAACTGTCAAAGTAATCCACAGATTAATGGACGGGGGAAGTAACTGGTAGCTGCAGGTCTAGTCTGGCTTTCCCAGTTGAGACTTTTTCTGCTCATCATCTGCACATTAACAAACATCATGCTCCACTCTCACTGTTATCTGTCCGTAGAAGAAAGTGGCCTGGCGCTCGTTGGTCAGAGCAGAGAAAGGAAGTCTCCTGCCCTCTTGTGGCCCGGATGGAACATGTAGGTAGTCCAGCTTCGTCTCCCCACCTGCATCCTGCCACATAGAGCAGGATGGGGAGGTGTTATATAAATGCTCCTCAGAGTTTTGTTTGAAGTCAGTGCTAACCGTGAAAATGGTTGAGGAATACTTGGCATCGTCACAAGTCTCAGAATTGAAAGGTTGCCCAGGGGGGGCGGTGGTCAGAGTGCAGGGGCCTCTGGTCCTCTGCTCGTCTCCCTCTGTCCTTACCACCCCTCCATTTCGTCCCACCATGCTCCCCAGGCGTGCTCTTATTTTGTGCCTCAGTCCCAGAAGGGCGCCCTGAAATCTCTGGCTGAGCAGAGCGTAGAGTAGCGGGTTGATGTCAGAGTTCAGCAGCAGCAGCCAGTATGAGAAGGTGACCGCGGACGGCGGCACGAGGCTGGGTTGGCCTGTTATTGCACTCTCTGTGGCCTGAATCACGGTCACACCTATGAAGGGTGTCCAGCAGAGGAAGAACGCAGAGATGACCAGAAAGAGACGCACCACTCCATGGTGGTGCTGCTGGGAGTTCTGCATGGGTGACTGGGAGGCACTCTGAGACAGGAAGGAGAGTACACGTCTGGATGTAGTGTGATTCTGCTCAGTGGCAGAATCAGGCAGAGCAGAACTGATATGACTGACCTCTTCCCTCCTGACCTCAGACACAAACTGTCCACTAACATGGTAGATCAGTTCTGACGGGCCGTGGAGCGTCACACAGTTCTGGCTAGATGAATCACCTGAACCAGAGCTAGAATCCCTGCTCCGCTGAAGAGAATCCTCCAGTGTGTGGATCCTCCTTGCGTGGCTCCGGGCCACCTTGACGATGTTCGCATAGCAGAAGAGAATAACCACCGCCGGAAGGAGGTAGGAGAGGGCATACATGAATGCTATGTAGCTGGGACCACTGGCCCAGTTGACAGCACAAATGTACATGGGGTCCATATAGTTGATAGAGCCCCAGCCTAGGAGGGGAGGGCAGCTGGTGGCCAGAGCCTGCAGCCAAATCCATAGGACCACAGCAAATGTTCTCCACAGGGTGCAGCGGGAGCTGTAGTGCAGGCAGTACATGATGGAGTGGTAGCGGTCCAGGGCAATAGCAGCTAATGTCAGCACAGAAGCTGTACAGTACACAGAGGAGGTGTAACCAACGTACAAACAGAGATTCTGTCAGACAGGAGAGAGACAGAATCTCATCACATGCAAACTCACTGGAACAGAGGAAAAAAGGTGTTACGACATAAGAGGTCAGCTTCAGGTCATGTCAGACACAAATGTCGTTGTTGTGATGTTACATTTTACAGGACTGGACAGAGGTGACATACTGTAACATCTACCCATCCATGGTTCATGACGGACAAAGCGACAAAAGGCATGACTCCAACTCCAACCAGGAGGTCACTGACCGCCAGGTTCATGATCAGCACGGACCTCACACTGTGGAAGGTCTTGGTTGCAGCCACAATGATAATGACAAGAATATTACCTGAACAGAAATACACACAGTGACACAGAGGTCAGACATATAAGATCCCTGATCGCACAACCGTAATATGTAAGCCGTCAGAATACCTTTTCTTAAATAAATCTAACAACAAGGTTAGTTCATCAATCAATCAATCAATCAATCAATCTTTATTTATATAGCGCCAATTCACAACAACAGTCAAGGTGCTTACCAGAAAGAGATGACAGATTTATCACAGATGAAATACATATAATTATGAATTTATTGAAGTATAAAATTTCTGCAACCACCAGAGCATAATTAATAATGATTTACTTAGTTAGTATCAAGTGGTTGGTGGTCAAAGCATATGAAAATAACATTGTTGTTATTGTCATTGTTACATTGGATGTTAATGTCCTGCTCTTACGTATTTCTCATTGAGCATAAATATGTTATTGTTACTCTATATTTTATTATTGTGTGATACATTTTTTTTTTCATCATTGAACGACAGATCAGTTAACATGAGTATTACGTAATGTAAATTTTTTATAAAATAGACTTTTAGTTTGGCCTTATTATTGTAAAAGTTTACATTTTCTGTATTGTTTGTTCTTAAATCAGTATCTGATACATATGGCATTTATTTGTATGTGTTCATAGGTCGGTGTCTGTGACTGTATGTAGCCTTGTAGCTCCATGGGAAGATGTTGCGCGTGCGTTTGTTTGTGTGCACTAGAAAGGCAGTTGATGAATACCGTGTTACAAGCAGATTTAGAAAACTATCTTGTCTGTAGCTTTACATATTATGTATTTCATGATAACAAAGCATAGGTGAAACATTTACTTAGGGTAAGTTTTCAAACCATTATTTACAGCTTTCACTCATAACTCATCACCTCTTAATTCCAGTGGGTCAGATGTTCATTATGCCAACTAAGGAGAAAAAATTGCCTTTCTTTGGAAGCCTCTGACTGACATTCTTTAATCAGATGGAGGTTTTGCTTTGCTTTACATTCAGGAGAAATCAAAATAAACCATCTAAACCCTCAGGGGAAACAAGCGGACGTCCACCCCCCTGGTTTATTATGAGGAGCGATTTATAAGTGCCTGAAGGAACCTTGTTCACCTGTATGGACACAACTACACAAGTTCAAATCCCATAGGACCATGGGGAAACAGTTCCAAGACGTGGTCTGTGTCCTAGAGATACTTTCCTTGAAAAATGCGAATCACTTCCAGAGCCAATGATTTAAATTGAAATGATGCTCAGCAAAAGAAGCCACTGCATAGTGTAAGGGCCGGATGGTTTGCAGCTGTACTTAGAAATAAAGATGAGAAATGAGCCCCGTCCATAAACCCACTTGTTATGCCAAAATAATCAATGTATGAATAGAAATCCCTGATATTAATCTGATATCAAATTTGTGATCGGGACTCAAAAAACAAGTGTGAGCAATGGGACCCACAAAGACCAGGAGAACAAGTCCAAAACCTCAATTTATTGAGTGTTAAACAGTTAATCGGCTTAAAGGTTAGGCAATTAAATTGATTTCCTTCCGATCCACTGGATATTTGATGAAAGAAACGAGAGCTGAAATGTTACATATATATGTAATTGTATATTATCTATATTAACCTGTATACACCAAAATAAACAGGTTAATATGTATATTAACCTGTATACACCAAAATAAACAGATAATGATAGATGCATACAGTATGAATATTAATAATGGTGTCTATTTATATCAAGCCCATTAATTAAAGAGTTCTCATGCAAGACCCTTATATAGTAAATTAAATAGAAATGTAGTTTGTCATACTGTTAGTTATTTGATATCCCTGAACTGATGGTATATAAACATACAGACATGTTGTGTGGATATGGCCTTCTCATTAAAACATTTGGTTCTTTATATTGATTCTCCAAAGATAAGAAAAATAAGTAATTGTGTACCTGTCACAGCACCCAAACACATCAGCACCATGAGGACCTCCAGGACCAGCTGGACTCGCCTGGACAAACCTGGCCCTGCAGCCTGTGTCCAGCTCGCATTGACTGGGGCTGCCACCAGCAGAGACAACCAGGAGCCATCCAGGTCCATCTCAAGCAACCGCTATCCACACATGACGGCCGTGCACGACTTGACAGAGGAGAAACGAGTGAGAGCATGTGTTTCATCTGCTTCGCCTCTGGTCAGATTGTCTCCAGGTGAACCAGCTCCCTCCCTTTCAGGAGGGAGGAGGATGGAAGAAAACCTGCTCTTATTTAACCCCTTCAGTGTTTCCATTGTTGATATATGGAAGAGAATGAGGGTCACGTGATTTGAATTGAATTTTTTTTTAGAATTCTGACTTAAACAGCATAGATTAAAATCATCATTTTCATCAATCATCAAGTCAGAATTCTGAAAAAACCTGAAACTGAAGAATGACATTTACAAAGTGGTGTAGCTAAGGAGGAAATTGATCATTTAATTGAGCTATTCACTGAAATAAGCTCTTTATAAAACAATTCTAAATCACAGTGGATAAAAGAAAGTTCCAAATCTTTGGGCTTTTCAGTTCTACGTATGAGTGCTGCAGGATAGGTGGATGTTGAGGCAGCATGCAGGAACTGTGCAGGGGGGATCAAGCGTGGCAGGGGGGCATTGTTTTTGTACCATCTCCACCTCCTCAGGGAGGCCTTTAATCAGCACGTCCCATGTGAACTGGCATTCTGCAAGACCGGTTGAATGAAGGCAAGGTATATTTGTATAAGTACACATGGGAGTCCAGCTCGATCGGTAACAGCAAGGTAATGGATCCTTGTCCTTGCCGTGGGAACAAAACCCAATTTTGACATAACCCAAAATTGTAACCATGGAAACAGAACAAATATAAACTGCATGCTGCATAATTTTTTTATGCAGAATATTGTAGGGAGAAAAATGTTAAATGGTGTACGAGTTTTGCTCAGTTAACCAAATGATATATCCATAAAATACAAAAAAAAACAACATGTGCATATAAAACTGATAATGTGAAAAGTTTTATTTATGTACTCATTGGTATAAGAAAAGGTAAAAATTAAAATCATAAATTGAAATTAAAAAACCCTGTGGATAATTTGCCCAGCATTTAAAGCATGTTATTTATAACAGTATCTTGGTATGAAAATTAAAGTTTGTCCCGGTGCTCTGAGGCAAAAACTAATTGCTCACATAAACAAGACTCTGCCTCTGCTGTGCCATCTTCTGAAATTGCCTCGATCAATATAATAACATGCCCAGTGGAGTATTACAATGTAATAACAGTGCTGATGACTGCTGACATGAAAACTGAGAGAACATACAAACAGCAAAATCCTTGAAGTCTCTGAAGTAAACTCTATGGACCATCCTCCTGTACGGTTTATGGAAATGTATGCAGATATCATGCCTGCTGGTGTCTCCTTCAGCTGCATTTTAAGTGGACCTCAGAGGAGCCAGAGGTCAGCTGTTGTCTGGTATATTCCCATATCAGCAGGGAAGCGCTCACATGCACGTTGAGTGAACGGATGATCCCTTGTTGGGGGATCTCCACGCAAACATCGAGCATTTGTAGCAGGTTGGCAGGAATACCCTCTCGTTCATTGCTATAAGAAGGGAAACAAAAAATGTCATGTTATTGGTCAGTATTTTTGTAATGCAACCACTGAGAGTTACTTAGTTTCAATATTTAACCTTTTTAAAGGAATAAGTGAATAATTTCAGAAAGTATGCTTAATCATTTTCGTGCAGAGACTTATATGAGAAGACTTGAAGATGTTTATTTTTATGAGGGAGGAGAGCAACACGCCATACAGTTTATTTTTTAATATTATAATTTGGAAAGATAACCATTGAAATTTACCCAACATGTCTAAAAAATAAACTCATCTACAGGATTTACACAAGTGCATGCATCATGTCAGTAATAACACAGCCCATAAACATCATAAACATCATCATTAAGATAAGATGAGATAATATAAGACTTAATTATTGCCCACAGGGTATATACAAATGCTACGGCAGCTGATGAGAGAGAAAGTGATAGTTAAATATAATACAATATGGAGCTGAAATACTAATTAAAATAAAATTAGTAACAGTACAACACTTTACTTTCTGTATATATTTGGCGTAATTATTCGCTCCAGGTTATCACATTTAAGACCCTCTTTATGAAATCTAATTCTTCACTTCCTGTAGTGTTTGTCATTTATAAAAAAGCAATTCAAACTGCATTCGTAAAAATATCTACTAAGATCCGGTAATTTGGGAAGCAAACCTGAAGACATAATTTGTTCAATGAGTTCACAGAGGGTGCCACACTAAAAGGGAACAATTTCATGAACTCACACATGGGAGCAAATGGGAGGGATAATGGTGACCTGCTGAGGGACTAGAGACAGGCCCTGCTGGGCTGGGGAAAGCACAGCTGTGAGAGACTCCACTCACACGGGGTTGTTTAATCTAACAATGCAGCTCACAATCTCTGAACGGGCTGAAATATTACAGCACTATCTCTCCCTTCCTGCCGGGTTTGTCAGGCAACTAGAGAAAATTCTGTCCTTAAAAAGGTACAGAATTACCCTAATCCGCCATGACATAAAAACACCGGTCTAATAATGGGTAGGTGCCCCGTTTACCGCCAGAGCAGATTTGACCCGTCCAGGCAAGAACTCCAAAAGACCTGTGAGGGTGTGCCGGGGTATATGGCACAAAGACGTTGGTAGAAGAAGTTTTATAAGTTAAGAGGTGGGGCCTCCATGGATCAGAATTGTTTTTCCAGCACATCCCAGAGACATTTGATTGGACTGAGATCTAGGACAGAACCCTAAACTGGTTGCTGGGTTCCTCAACTATTCGCGAACCATTTTTTGCCGTGCAGTTAGTTCTGACTCCTTACTATCGGAACCTGCATTAACCTTTTACAGCATTTTGTGCAACAGTAGCTCATCTGACGTATCAGAAAACACAGGCTGACCATCGCTACAATGACCCTGTCTCCTGCTCACTGGTTGTCCTTCCTTAGACTAAATTTGGTAAGTACTACCCACTGCCAACCGGTAACATCCGACAAGAGCTTTGCATTGGAGAAGCTTTGACCTGGTTGTCTAGCTATCAAAATGTAGCATTTATCAATTTAGTACAAATCCTCATGCTTGCCCCTTCTTGCTCCGAGTACGTCAACTTTGAGGAGAAAATGTTCACATACTGCCTAATATGTTCCACCCAGTGACAATGTGTTATACAGTTATGGCTGATTGGTGTATATAACAGTTATGAGTAGATGAAAATAGCTAAATAAACATATTCTGTATTCCATTGACCCAAATGTTGGCAGCCAGTCAGCAGCAGCATGATTCGCACAATAAATGCAGCTTTTTTCCTACCGCTGTCACCAGACTGCCTTAACTGGTTGATGTAATTTATTTGCTGTGTGTTTTTTCACACAGGGAGAGTCAATTACGGGCCAACATGCCCCAACATGCACACCATGGAGAAGAGAAGCTGGCTCCACAGGGACACAGAATATACCAGTGTGATAACATTAAACAACCTTGTCAGTTCACATCCTTATCTACGGGAGAGTCACAAGGAGGAGAGAAGATTGCAACCATTTATGCACAATGGGCAGAGCGTAGATTCACACACTTGTGGAAAAACACCTGTTGTGAATTTAGAGAACTCAGATCATGTTATGCTGTCATACCCCAAAAGAAGCAGTGTCTTCTCAGGAAACTGGTAGTCCTGGAGGCTGTGACTGTTGGCAGTCTGCTCCACGCCTACAATGCAGTATCCCTCACTCTTCTTTACCTGCAGGAAGTCAGCAAGCTCCACGGGCTTCACCTGATAGATAGATGTTACCTTAGACATGATGCAAACAAATATTTCAAACCAAACAAGTGATTGAAACAGTCAAAAGGAAGGACCTTTTCATGCAGTAATAGTACTGCAGATGTGAATCTGTGATACGGTCATCATTTTCATTTCTTATTGTGATGTTTTTAGCTGCTCTCCCTCCATGAGCCGTCAACCAGTTAGAAAATGGCTTTAAATGTCTTCACCTTAGTGCCTTAGTGTGTTTTCGCTTCAAGCTGAATAATACTTAATTATTGTTATGAAGTTTATTTTTCAGATATATTGCAAATTAATTGATTCTTATATTCATTCTGTTTGGTTTGTGCTTTTTTCTCTGGCACTGGTGGTTCTTTGGGAGTTGGGAAAGTGGAGAGTTCAGCTTCCTTATGCTCAGGTTTCCTAGACACCAGGGAAACTTTGTCACATTGCTACATGAGCATAAAAAGATGCTTTAACGTCTTCTGATCCATATGGATTTGAAATCAGGGATTGGGCACATCAGGAACAGTTGAACTAAATTTTTTTTTTATTCTGTTGAATTTGAATATTTAGATACATTGTTCAATCTTGAGTTATACTTTATTCTCCAAATGAATAATAATAAATAATAATACATTTAATTTATAATGCACTTTACATTTGGATCAAATCTCAAAGTACTAATAATAATAATAACAGTAATTACATGCATTATTTTAAAAAAACTAGAAAGGCCTCCTTTCCTCTGTTTAATGACAGCTGGATAAAACATAAAGATTTCAGATTTTCATCATTATTTCCGTCTCTGTCTCTTCGTGTTTGATTGGCAGTTGCTCCCATCCTACTATGTGTGGAGAATTAAATTATCTTTAAGAGACTCTGACTGTATTTTTGTGATTAAACTTATATAATAAAAGTGGCAGAAGGAGACAATTAAATCGTGAATCACAATTATTTGTGTTATTAATGGTCAGCTATATTTTATGATTGTAACAACACTAATGGTAAGGAGGCTAATCAAAACGCACCTAATTTTTTTAAATTAATTGAAAATTTTTGAAAATCAAAAAAAAAAAGGATATGGGAATGTAAAATATCTTTTATAATATTGGCTCACATTTTTATTAGAAGAACAGAAGCCTTTAAAAGGGACTATTCTTATCAAAAGGTTCTTCTCGACTTGGTGTTCGATGATCTGGACTGGCATCATTTTAACTCACTATTACCCTGGGCTAGCTCTATTTAAGACAGACAAGTCATGTCTGACCACTTGGATCAAATGGAGTTCATTTTCTGCACTTCACCTCTAAGAGTGGGAGCCACAGCTCAGATGAGACGCTCAGGGACTGAAACTGTTTGTCGCTGACATGGCGGAGGCTGTCTAGAACCAAGGCACTGGCACCAAAGATCTCACAGGTCCTGCAAAGACCTAGAACAACAAACAAACTAGAACAAATCTCAAAAAAGGCACCTATCTAAACACGTATAATCTTTGAGTTACCATCATATCAACCTGTGCTTCAAAAAAAACATCGTGTGACAAAGAAGGATAGGGAGGGTCTTTTCTCCCATAACATGTGGATGTCCTGACTAAACAAAAAATGACTACCACTTTATCGGCATGGACAGAGACAGGTATATAAAGGCTACACCTGTGATGGCAATTGAGAGGGTGATTTTCATTCACAACAGCTAATGTTCTTGCTTACATCATGTAGTTTAAATATTGGTTTTAGAAATGGATTTCATCTTCTATAAACACCTTCTGACTGATTCATCCTCTTATCATCCAAGACAAAGGCACTGGAGTACGCTCGTGAAAACGTAAAATAGGAGTGTCTGTGGCGAAAGCTGGACTTTCCCTGCTGATAAGAGGGCTCAAGCAATTGGTTTCGGTGAGAGCTGTTTGACTTCTTGTCCCAGATAATCATCAGATTGTGTGGCCAAACAGAAGCCTTAAATATAATTTCAATAAATCGACGAGAATGTGAAGCAGTGTACTTTGTCATGTTACTACTGACCTCCCAAATTGGTGGGCTTGTCAATAAGTGAAGCAACAACCAGCAGGGCACCATGCAGTTTGCCCAGTCGAGCAGCCCTCTGCTGTGGAACCAGCTGAAGATCAGGCTCCTGTTCCTGAATCCCCAGCCTCCAGGGAGTGATCTTCTTTTGCACCTCAGCCCAGCGGTCCTCCTTGTTCTCTTCCCCTGGGAAATACAACACCATGACCACTCAACTGGAAATTAGGGAATTTTATGTTGTCATATAATCCGTCTGCTCTACTCTACCTTTGTCTTGCTGGATCCAGTCTCCAGGTTGGAGCTGGCTCAGGTCAGGAGAAGGATTCCTCAAAGGAAAATATAGACTCTCAGAAAAAAATGACAGTTTCTCAAACTTCCACGGTGGAATCCACTCATCATCAGCCAGCTCTGACAAACTGGGAAAAGTATGAAATATAGTCTAGGAAAGAAGAAATGAATAATATAAGAGTGTTGATGTATTTGAGCGGGCTTCATCAATTCAGCAGAATTCTGTGTGCTTACCTCTACACTGTAATCTCTGATAGGATGAAAGGTACCAAAGAAAAAGTGCTCCTGAATCCTCATCCAGTTCTTGTTGGCATTTCTAAATAGTGACACAGCAAATGCAAACATAAGTAGATAGACTTAGATATATTACAACTAAGTTTTTGCCATTACTTTAATCATATTCCTCTTACCCAGTGCTCTGCATGGCCTCAGCCTGGGCCAGACATGACTTGACGACAGTGGACAGCCCTCCAAAATCATCAGCCCTTTCAGCTGCTAAGCTCCAAACCCTTTTTAAAGCCAGTAAAGCATACAAGCGCACACTGAAGTTATGGTTGAAACACCACAGCAGGATGATGTCCAGCGCTTTACGTAGATGCAATGCCTTAAAAAACACAGGGAGACAAATATATTGCACACACAGAGGTGACATGGGAAGAAGGTGTTTGAGTGGAGGGAAAAAAACAGCAAAGGTTTCACCTCATCCTTTAGATTAGAAATGATGACCCTGAAATGCACCAGAACTGACAGGAAGGTGCAACTGCTTGTCTTGGTCTTTTCATGATCCTGCACCAAAAACACAGAAATTAGCCAATAATTGATCTCCACTGTGGTGGAAACAAAGGTCAAAGACACTGATATAGTATAGTCTATGTACCTGGAACCACAACGATAAACTGGACTAGACCAACAACAACTCCACAACTTTTATCTGTTGTGGACTTTCTATGACCCTGTGGTGGCATCATCTTCTATAGAGTAGTCGGCTGGAGCAGCAACATCTCAAAAGCAGACAGGATGAGACTCAACAAGCTGATCAAGATGTCCAGCCCTGCCTCAGACTTACCCTGTGGAGGTGGAATGTGACAGGGGACATGAGGGAGTACTTACCCACTCCATGTTGGGTGCTATGAGTGCATGAGAGAAGCTCTCCCTCAGTGACAAGCTTCTACATCTGTGGTGTATGAAAGGGAACCAGAGGGCCTTCCTTCCTGCTTCAGTTCCCAGTAGTCTAACTTTAATCAAACTCCATCTTTCAACAACACTGTGGCTCTGTTAAAGTATTTTTTTTTTCCAGGATGCGATTCCTTTTACGGTTTGTAATTTACTGCAAATATAGCATACGCAAATATTGCGATATGTTGGGCAAAAACTGTTTTCACCTTTTTGATCTAAATTATCTCATTACTTTTTCTTAAAAAAAAAGAAAGAAGAAGTATTAAGTTAGGTATGGCATGTCTATTGTTGTTTTTATTATTTATTTGACAGCTATAGTAGAGAGCGACAGGAGGAGCTGATAGGCAGCAACGAGTCCAAATTCGTTCCAAACCCAGATCACTGTGGTAGGGACCAAATCAGAATCGGAAACATTCTATTGCCATGTATTGAGCCCCGTATTCCTAGAACCCTTAGTAGTGATGACTTCATGAGTTTCTTTAATGATAAAATTATAAGTATTAGGGACAAGATCCATAACCTCCGGCCTTCAATTGGCTCAAGTTTACACCCCAGGACTATGTGCTTGGAAACAACAGATAAACCTGGAGCAGATCTAGACCGCTTTATTCCCATTGATCTGAAACAATTAACTTTCCTTATCCAAAAACAACAACCTGTCTCCTAGATCCAATCCAAACTAGTCTACTTAAAGAAAGTTTACCCTTAGTCAGCAACTGTCTATTAGAAATCATCAATCTGTCTTTAAATTCAGGCTACGTACCAAAGTCCTTTAAAATAGCCACAATAAAAACAACTGCTTAAAAAGCCGACTCTTGATCCTGAGGCTTTGGCAAATTACAGGCCGATATCTAACCTTCCCTTCCTCTCTAAAATCTTAGAGAAAGTGGTAGCCGAACAATTGTGTGGTTTTCTGGAGTAGTTTATTTGAGGATTTCCAATCAGGTTTTAGAGCAGCTATGCTGCTATTGGTTTAGACTGCTAGGGGATCTCCAATGATGCACTAAGCTTTTCTCTTTTCCTCCCTCACTGTCCCTCTTTATACATCCCACTCACTTTAGTGCATGTTACTGGATTAATTCATGTTAAATGGTTTAATGCATGTTAAATGGATTAATGCATTTTAATGGATTAAATGCATGTTACTAACTTGACTTCTTCCCTGGAGTCTTTGTGTTTTCTCACCCTGTAAGGTCACATGGTTGGCGACTGGTTCTGCAGCTGTGGAACTGCTCGATGTCCACTGATCACAAGATGCTCATGATGATGATTATTGTTGTTATCATTATTATTATTATTGTATAGTATTTCCCCATAAGCTATTGGTATATGTTACATTATTATTAATGTTATTATCAACCTGGGATCCCTGCTGCTGCCATGGTGCAATGGAGAAAGTGGATTATAGCTGATATCTTTGCTGCTTTTCCCCCCGTCTGTATCTCTCCTCACCCGTGTCTCTCTCTTTCTCTCTCTCTGTCTCTTTATTTTCAAACCCGACCGGTCATGGCAGTAGTCCGTCCACCCTGAGTCTTGGATTTGCTTGAGGTTTCTGCCCGTTAAAGGGCAGTTTTTTCTCGCCATTGTCGCCAAGTGCTTGCTCAAGGAGGAATTTGTTGGGTCTCTGTAGATAATTATATAAAGAGTTTGGTCTAGACATGCTCTTTCTGGAAAGCACTTTGAGACAACTGTTGTTTTGAATTGGCACTATATAAATAAAGATTGATTGATTGATTGATTGATGTATTATTAAACCTACAATGAATTTGAGTTGGTATCCTGGTGCATGACCTTCACGTCAACGTAAATACATACATAAATATGAAATACAAATAAAGAGAAAAATATTTAGCAAAAATACTCTTTGGGATTTACAAAATTAGTGTCTTAAAAATAAAGAAGCTGTACAGTTTGATATGAATATGCAAAAAAATGTGACTACGAAAAAAAGCAAAATTTTTGCTTTCCATTCAGCTGTACTGCCTCTTTGTATATGCATGTGAATATGTATGTATATATTTATATGACATCATTTGCACATCCAAAACAGCCTACTGCTACATAGCCTCCTCTCATTGTGCATCTCCTATTTTTTAGATTATGCTAGATTTTAAAAAAAGAAAAAAAGTTTGGGAACAGGGATGGAGGGGTTGGCATCAATCTTTCTTTCCTACTTCAGGGTTTTGAAGGTATATCACATCCTGGAGGAATGGCACATTGCAGCCAATCATCTCAACTGAGCCGATGACACCTACACTCTGTCTTATGGTTAGTCCACCAGCAGGTAAACTACATGTTACCAAAATAAACCTGTTTTTTCCTGACAGACGAGAGTATACAGTGGGAACTCACCATGTTGAAACAGGCCCAAAAGCTGTCTATGTGTTGAGGATAACGGACGAGGATCAGAATAATCATCCACTCGATCAGGTACTTTATAGATGCCTGGTTAGCGCAGAACCCAGCTTCAAACACATGGCTCAATAGAGTGGAGACAAATTCCTGCATCCATGAAAAACACACACACACACACACACACACAGTTGCATTCTGAGTGGTTCTTTACTGTGGGATTGTTAAGTGTAATCGTCTTACCTCTCTGAGTTTTGGTATTAACAGCAGCAGGGTTTGCCATATTCTGTTTTTGACTCGATGTTGCAGGGAGTTGCTATAGTAACGTACTTTTGACTTGGATATGTCATTATCCTAGAGAGATAGATAGGCAGAGGAGGAAGATGATGGTCAATGATGTTAAATATTGGATGTTGAACTTATGTCCTGTATACTAAGTGCAATTCAAAGAGCTCTTTTAAGCAAGTGATCCAAATATTAGAGAAGGAAGGAGGTTTTTTTGGGTTTGAATATGAAATATAATTATTTAAAAATGAATGAATCATGAATCATTCTCAGATGAAATAAAAAAATTAAGTGGACTCGAGACAAACACTTTTAAAAATGATAACATTACAATGTATGCTTATTATTTTGCAAAAGAATGATCTACAGGAAAAAATAATAATACATGATTAATAATAGAATAACTATTTATAGTTTTGCTTTGTTTGAAGAGTTGTGTGTGAAGCAGAACCTAAACTATTTCTTATATAATTTAAAGTATAACACAATATTTAAATGCTGGAAACAAACAGGCCCATTGACATAGACCCATATTGTGACCTTCACTTTAACTCTGATCTACAGCCCACCTTTTTCAACAAATCCATGACGAGTTCCTCCATCAGTCTTTGATGCTGCAGATTGGAGGAATCCAGGCGGCTGAGGAAAGCCAGTGCACAAGTGCGGGGTAGCTGATCGTTCCTGTTATCACTGGTAAAATAAAGCAGTTCATCTGTTGGAAAGATCTGAGTACAACAGAGACCTCTACTGGTAATATTTTATATCAAAGCCTTAGACAGGGTCTCTGGAGATTTCACCTGTTTCAATTTAAGAAATCTTGGAACGATTTTAAATTAAATTGACGTAGAAGCATTTTATATTTGTACTGGCAAAGAAGTCTGTAATATATGAAGGGATAACGGATCCCAATTACTTGTAAAATAAATAAATTTATTGTTTGTAAACAACTTTACTTTAAAAAAAAAAAAAAAAAAAAAAGATTAGGATGCCTTCTTGCATGAAGCAGAGCGATCCTTCAACAAACAGAAAGCTCACCTTGCAACAGGAGAGTTGGTGGAACACTCTTCACCAAGTTGTTCCACATACATTTGGACATCTTGGATGAGTCTTGAAAGAACGAGACAGATCAGTTCAATTTCCCGAAAACACCATTAAATCAGAGAGATGCTGTTCAAAGTTACCGCTGATCTCTCCTGAACACTGGCCCATAGAAACAAGCTGCAGTCAGAATGTTGACATGGTTGAAAACACTCAAAAACATGTCCCCCCTGTCTCTGTCTGTGAGCAGCCACGTCTGACAGCAGTGTTGAAGTAGCACAGCAAACACTCCACTCTTTGACTGAGACAGCTCCATCAGCTCAAAGGAAATCTAAAAACAACACACCGTGTGTCTGTATTATAGAAACTGCATTGTTTAAGTTTAAATAACTACAGCCCTTTCAGTCTACATCACCCAAACGGAGCTTACGCACCTGATTCAAGGCGGTGACAAGCGTCGGAGCCTGAGGTTCGGTCAGCTCCAGCAGTTTATGGTGGAAGGCCATGGAGATGAAGGCTTTCAGAGCAAGCCAGAAGTCATGGGCATTAGTGCCAAGAGCCTGCACCAGCTCCCAGCTCAGAGTAACAGCCTCCACACAGAGGGCCTCCTCCTCGAGCAGTAACTGGGATAGGAATATTATCAAACCAGACACTTTACTATACATTCTGTGCATAGAAAATACGCCTTTTGATGAAACAATTCATTTTTACAGAATTGTTTTATGCTATGCCATCCTCTCTATTCTTTAATCCTCTTATTTTTTTACTTTCAGTTGTGGTATAGATGCCATCTTTTATTGTTTTATGATGATGTTATGTCATCTTTGGTGCAACGATAAAAGATACCGAAACCCGAAGTTGCTCCCTCTGGTATTTCCATTGGTGTGTGAATGATGGTGTGAATGGTTTCTGCTCCTGATGAGCATGTGGCGCCTTGTATGGCGGCCTCTATCATCGCTGTATGAATGAACTAATTTGTGTGAATTGGTGAATGCTGACTCAGACTAGAAAAGCGCAGACTAGAAAAGCGCTATATAAGTACAGTCCATTTATCCTTATCTTTCATTTTTGTTTATTCAATTTTATCATTTTTATCTCCTTTTCATTTATTTGATCTGTTTTTTTGGGATGTGATTTCATTTTCTTACTTTTTATTGTTTTATCATATTCTTTCTATGGAGTCCTTGAATTCCCATGAGGAGTTTTTTTATTTATTTTGTGTGCGCGGATTAATTCAGCTTTTTTAAAGGCAGGCCTGTTGACATTCAAAATACGCAGCAAATGATTCCCGCTGATGGTGGTCCCATATCTCCGTGCAAGAGCAGTTAGGTTTGATTGTGAGACATTTCAAGGTGAAATTAAAACTAAGCCTGGTTATTTCTATTATATGGTGGCTTTGTTCATCAAGAGATGGTTTAAAAGTGAATCAATCATCTTATAATGTTGGATAATTATTTTGTTCCTCAAAGATAATGACTTGTGCACACATGATAAAGAAAATCTCTTTATGAATCTTCAGGGGCTCCATAAAGTTCCCTTTTCACATTTTTGACTAATAGTTTCACCTTCTAACATCTCCATCTTCTTGTCTTGTACCATGGGATCCAAATGAAGTCGTTCATTAATTCTATATATTTTCTTAACTCTGTGTGGCATTTGTTTGGCCTTATGGCTTTGCGCTTTCTGCTGTTGAATTATGTTCAGAGTCAAAGCAACAAAAACATTTGTTTTTAAATACTCTATATAAAAAAACTTAATCATAATTATCATACACTAATGAACCACAACATTATAACCTTTCAAAGGTGTAACTAGAATAACTGATTATTTCTTTATAGTGGTAACTATCAGTGGGTGGGATATTTCAGTGGGTGGGATATTTTGGGTGAACATTTTGTCCTCAAAGTTGATGTCATAGAGCCAGGAATAATGGTTTAGTACAAGGATCTTAGCAACTTTGAGGCTTGACAACTGGGTCAAATCATCTCCGCACTGCATGCCGTGTTGGGTCTTCCTCGTCTGAAGGCGGTTAGTACCAAAAAAAGGGGTCTAAGGAAGGACAACTGGTGAAGTGACAACAGTATCATGGGTGTACGACGCTCAAAGATGAGTGTTCAGAGCAAAGACTAGCCAGTGTTGTCCACTCCCACAGAGGAGCTGATATAGCAGAAATAGCTGAAAAGATAATGCTGGATCTGATAGAAAGGTGTCAAAACACAGAACAAAGAGCTTTACCCAATATGAGGCACGTGGTTTTAATATTAGAAGTATAGTAGATCAGTGAGAATTGGTTAAAATGAAAAAACTAATTGCAATTGACTCACTTGTGGCAGCACTGTCTCCATGAAGCTGAACACGGGCAGCACCAGGTCACCTGGCAGCAGAGCCAGGGCTTCCACACAGCAGTTCAGAGCAGCCTTCAGGGTCTCAGACACTCTGGATGTCTCATCAGACACAGGGACCCCAACAGCTTTAATCAGAAAGCTCACACAAATCCACTGGTCCCGCATGAAATTCGCAGCAATGTGCCCCCAGTCTTGTAATAAAGGAGCCTGCAGAACTCCTTCATCACTAAAGAAACAAACAGTTTATTAGCCCTGGCCTTTATTCAAGTATTTCTTTTAATAAATCAGTGCATTTAAACATTTTTAAAGCTCAAAGAGTAAAGAGACTTTCACTGACGTTGAATCATATCCGGTTTGTGGTCTCTGCAGGCGTTTATTGAAGTTTGCAAGAGTGGATGGACTTTGGGATGAGGCTGAAACATGACTGTAGAAGTAGTCATTCAGGGATTTCAAAGCAGAAATGGTCTCTGGTTGCATGTCCTTCCGTTCCTGACCACATATCATAGCCAGAGATGCCATAGCAACTGCTCTAGCCACCTGGTTTGCCACAGAATGGATCTGGAAGGGTGAAAATAGAGTCAGTGCTGAATAATCAGGAAACACTAACTTTTTCTGCCTGCCGAATGGCTCTTTGATATTTCAGTTTTTACCTGCTCATTTGGTTCTTGCAGGACCTTGAGGCTGCTCTTGATGAGTTTAGGGAAATAGATCTGCTGGATGTCTTTGTGTTGCTGTGGTGCAGAACTGTACATGACCACCAACTGACTCAGCACACAAAGATACAGCTCTGCCCGCTCCACATCAAACAGCTGTACAAAACAATAACAAAAAATGCATATGCATCAGAGCCAGAGACACTGGGATCATATCTTAATAGGAGGGATTGTGACTGGGTTGACTTTGTGTTTACCTCCTGTAGCTCCCCAAACAGTTGCCTGTGGATAAACCCCTGGATTGAATCAACAACTTTAAAATGTTGCTTCTTCATGGCCACCATCACCTTGTCCACTGTGAAAAGAGTGAGAAAAGTAGAATTACACAAACTACTGAGCCAAGTTACCAGTTTAGGGAGTAATACTTAAAGCAAACTACATACGTAATACAGATTAAATTATGTCCTTCATAAAATTGATGACCAAAATTTGAAATAGTAAGCTGCATCTCAACTCAAACCTGAACCAAATGATGCCATTAGAGTATTTCGGCTTTATACTGCGAACAACCAATTATTTATCTGAGATTGAGTCAGAGATTTCACTGCTCGAGTAACTTTATCAATGGATCAAATGATTGACATTAGAGGACTTTGCATGAGCACATCTCAGACTAAGATGCAATAAATAAAGTGATACGATTTGTAACTATTTGCTCATTACAATCACTGAATGCTCACAAGCAATAACAGCTAAATGTGAAATAATAAATGTTATCCTCACAAACCTTGCTCCTCTCCGGGACAGTGACAATCTGATGTTCTCCCAAGCTGGAACAGTGCAAGAACGAGTTGCAGGCTCTTGTCACTCTTACGCACTGGCAAGTAAATATTGGGACCAATCCTGCTCAGGGAGTCCACCAATGGAGCCATTAAAGTCTCCAGTGTGTCATCGATCTCTTCACCATGCTGATACCTCTCAATGTCCACATACAGCAGAATAGCCCTTGCCAACTTATTAGCCTCTCTAGGGTCAGGTAACCTCTCAGTATGACCTGAAGAGCAAGGAAATAGACTTAAATAAAACTTAACTGTGTGTAATTTAAATAATGGTGTCTGCATAAATATCTTGGACCCTCTAATTTGAGACCTACCTGTGCTAGCTGGAACTCTGAGATAGGAATGTATTTCATTTTGAATATAGCTTCTTATAGTTTCTTTATTTGTTGCAGCACCAGTAAAATCTTCATCTATAGTATTGGGCTTGAAACTGCCGTCATTGTCTGATAGCCAGGCACACAACTACAGGAAAGTAAGAAACGGCAAGGTAGCAGTTAGTGGGTCGAACAATTTCACTTAGATGTTGGTTGAACATTTTATTTGGAGTGTTTCTCCTAATGTCTCAAATTCAATGTACCCGATTCCAGATTTGTGTTCCTCGACACAGCGACTCATCTGCATGGAAATCCATCAGGAAACTAAAAACATCATCTAAGGTGACGGCACTCTGCAATGAGAAAGTTCGGTTATACAACTCACTGACTAGACTGGTCAAAATAAAATAACAGAAACACCTGAAGGAGAATTACTTCAACAATTCAACGATTATCAAAAATGTTATTAATAAAGAATTTTGTACTAAACTAACATGTTTTGCTTTATTTTTAGGTCATTCGTGAAAACAGACATGAATGAAGGCATTTCCTAGGTCGTACCTTGCACAAAGAAACTTAAATATTTGCTTAAAACAATTACAAACCAGATATTTTGATCTGTCATCATAATGGTGTAATTTTAGCATTATGTACATCATTTTTGTCTTACCACATCTATGTGACAGAGGGCGGTTTTGAGCAAGAAGCACTGAGCAGCACCTCTCAGCATGACTTGATGATTGATCATTGTGCAACGCAAAACCTCCCTGTGAAGCACCACATAGGAAAGGATAATCCATATTATGTATGACCAGCTACGACATAGTCCAACTATATGCATAAGGAGGCCATAACACAGGTCTAAATGTGTGCTAAAAAGATGCTACAACATCAGTCCGACAGTGCGCATATTGTAGTACCTGAGAGCAGTGAGCCCTTCAATTCCCAGCAACGGACTTGGGGGGAGTTTGCACAGAGACTGAGAGAGAAAGAGGAGGGGTACAGCACACCAGTGCTTCGAGTGCAGCTTTTTGATCATCTGAAGCAAGATAAGACCTTGGGGAAAATAAAAATAGTCAGAGATGGACAGACTTAAGAGCCATTAGAAGTGAACTTGAGCTTTGTTAAATCTGCAGTTCTACCTTTATGCTTTGATGGTAGATTGCTGAAGAAGTTTGCCATGAAGACTTGAAGTTTAGCCCCAAGTTCAGGGCAATCACCAAAACGCTGCTTAAGTGATCTCCACAGAGATATAAAGTGGGGTAATAAGGACGGGTCCGAAAAACACTTCATAATTTATTAATTCTTGAAGTATATCATGTACTTTTTTGGGGTTCTGGTTTCAGATCATTACCTGTGAAATAGCGACGCTTCAGAAAGAACATCCATAAAAGGGCCAACAATAAACTGAGGAGCATTAGAATATAACAAAAAACTAAGTCACAGGTATGTCAATCTCACATTCAGTCAAATGTGTTTCAGCCGGTACCTGAGAAAAGGCTAAAGCAAAGTCTGGCTGATGCAGGACTTGAAGATCAAGAAGATGACAAACTCCCTCTCTCATTAGGGATTTATTCTCACTATGGAACATGCGCTGGTACACACACAGCAGCCAAGACGGGTGGAAGAGTCCTTGACCTGATGCTGCAAAACAGACAGAGAACCAACTAAGAGAACAGGCACAAACTGCATATAACAGGTCCCATTTTGCAAGTCACCTTCATTTTCAATTGAATAAAGTGTACAATTGATTAACAGCCATTGTGGTGACTTCTTAGTATTTTCTAAATTTAACTGAAAACTATCTGTACAAGTGGTTGAAATGATAATGTGTTGATGAACTAATGAATATTTGATTGATATAAGAAAAAAAGGGGAATCAAAGCACTCAAGCAGCAATAAAACAAAATTAGGATTGAATCAAAACATCCAAGAAATAACGAGGATCCCCTGCCACGGGTGCATTTCATAGAAGAAGCAGATGAGATCCCCCTCCTCACTTTGTTTGTCTGAGAATTTCCAAATATTAATAAAAAATAAATAACACTTATGCTTAACTTGCCAGCTATGTATTACCTTGACAATCGCTCACTGTAGTTTGGATCAACGTGTCTATTCTGATAAGAACAGGCCGGACGACATGAACCTGCAGGGAGAAAGAGCAGCATTACAGAGCTGTATCACAGGATTCTCACCTCTGAGGGGACAAACCCAATAGTCATGTGCAGAAGCAATCCCAGACTATGGGACGCACCAGGCAAATAAGACCATCATCAACCCTTCATCTACCACCTGATTCCTGCAGGCCACCATTCTATGTACAAATACACTGTCAATTCATTAAGCAACATGTTCAGTCGAATATGCTTGATTAAAAACCATCGGTAATTGAAACAATAACAAACACATGGCTTAAAATTTACCGGAATGATATGCATTGGTTTTGTATAAATAAAATAAATAAATCTGACTGGTATTTTCACAATATTAATAATGTCATATCTGTTTATTTTATGGATAGATTGTACTTTAAAAACAATCTACACTGAGTCTTTATTAGGTGTTTTTCTCTCATTATAATATTTATTATTAATAGAGTTGTTGTTCAGGTATTTAGAACATAGGTGGTCTTTGGCCCATTTGGCTTGTTTACCTCTCCTGACAGTGTGCCCCGCCTTTGTCTGGTGGGATATCCTACCTGATTTTCCTCCAGGGTCTCCATCACCAGGGCATAGTCCTCCCAGAACTCTCTGATCAATATTCTCCTTTCAGGGACCCATCTGAACAATTTCATCTCATCTGCAGCAATTTCAAGAACAGAGAGGAAACAGGCCATACAATACCAGTGACCATAAAGTAAGTATAGTTTGCTCAAATTTGAGAGTATTTACCCTCCACCGATGGAGAGAGAGGACAGTCCACCCCCTCCTCCTCTGACAGGGCCACACATCTCTTCAGCAGGTACAATGCCCTCTTCCGTGACACGCTGTCTCTGTGGATCAGTCCATCCTGAAGCATCCTCCAGAACTGAAGACACAGACGAGGATCACAGAAAGAGGACGAGTGCGGCTTCAGCAGGTGGTCTGACAAGGCGGTCAAACACATCAGTGACCGCTCTGTAGCTACAAGTGTATTATCAGTGGAGTGCCAGCTGCATAGATCATCCAGAATCAACCTAAGGATTTTCTGTAAACCCACACCGCTGCTGCAGGTCAGGAGAGTCAGCAGCAGCCTTGCTGTGACTTTGGCGACCAGTGCGTTAGAAAGTGTCCTGATGCAGGAGAGGGCTGATGTAAGGGTGGTGAGCATGAGCCGCTCATCCGCTGACAGAGGGGGTAAGAGAGCAGACATGGCTTCGACAGCAACCTCCAAGCTAAGTTGTTTGGGACCGTGGACCTCATCGTCCGACAGCTGGAGAGAGGGCAGCACAGACAGAGCAACACGCTGCGACACGCCGTCATCACACAGCGGGACACAGACGCTCAGGAGACGGCATGTAGCAGCGGTACTTTCCCTGCAGCGTGTGTCTTCGCCGGCTTCTAATGATATTCTGGAGAGAAGAGGTAGACACTGATTCCAAACCACCGATTCTATTTTATCTTTAATAGATGCCCTGTTTGAAGCTGAAAGCCGGTCCGGGTCTGCTAAAAGCTTTCCGAGCCCCTCAACGAATGTTGACAGCGCCTCCACTCGCTCCATCTCAGGCCATGAGTCACCTGGCCAGGATAGAGACTCAAACAGAAGACCATAGTCAGGAGCGCAGGACAACACTGCATTAATTAAGACGGAATACATTTTGGTCGGCGACACGCGAGTTAATGCTACTCACGGCACGTTTTTCCAAACGGAATGTAAACTTCCGCAAGCGTCACCTTGCAATCTCTCGCGAGAGTTGGACAGTTAGTCTCACGTGTATACGAAGACGATACATCCAGCGGTGGAGATATTTTTCTTCAGCAGAAGTACTAGTACCGCACTGTAAAATTTCTCCACTACAAAGAATATTCCTGCTTTCACTTTCAACCTTACTTAATTAAAACACTGAAAGTATTATCAGCATAAATACTTAAAGTATCAAAGTTAAAATTACACTTTGAGCAGTTAGGAGGTACCTCATTGTTTTTTATGTGGGACTTTTTGCAATTTAATGCTTATCTTAAAGGATAATGGCGTTTCAATAGACATGAGTGTATGAAAAATGTAATCTCTAAAATATCTGGTAAGTACAGCTGTTAAAGTGAGAAGTATAAGTGCCTCAAGCTTGTACTCAAGTACAGTAGTTGTGTAAAATGTGCTTAGTTACTGTCCATCACTAAATCCCCAATCCTTTAGGCTAGAATGAATTATATTGCTTTGCATATATAGAGTGAGGAACATTCAGATTCACCGCAAGAAGCAAGATTTGTATAAAAATAAAAAAATATTAAAAAGCACCTCTCTTTATCATGGTTGATTTTACTGTAAATGTTAGTAAGGCTAAGTTGTATTGTATATTTTGCAAGATATGACAAACTGACCATCCTTCAGTGACACTTTTAACATTTGCAATTGCATGTGTTGTCATAGAGTAGACAAACAAAAAGAAACATAAATTATTAAGATTCAAATGAAAATTATTTAGTGCTTCAAATAAGACAGGAACACCTAAAACACATGAATGAATATCTGCTAAGCCCCTGAGAAAGTTATTTTAGATTATATCAGAAGTATACTTTGTGCTTAATTTTTTAAAGCTTTCATTCAGCTTAATTTGTTAGC